>OZ020221.1:18236377-18520171 GCA_963971325.1 Aphodius granarius
AAAAATGTATGCAGTAAAATTCCAAATTATAACTTTGTTTGTGCGCTTGTTTTATGGTATGACATACTCAACAGAGTGAATGTGGTGAGCAAAATGATCCAAAATATCGATCTAGAGGTAGCAACAGCTATCAAAGCATTAGAAAATGTAACAGAGTACGTAGAAAATTATAGTACTGATAAAGGGTTCAATTATTTATTGGAAACGTCGAAAAACGTAGCTGATGTCTTCCAACTGAATCAACTACCAATAATAAGAAAAATAAAACAAGAAAACAGTTCGTGTATGAACATGAGGATGAAACACCACAAAACCCAATGGAATCTTTTAGAACTAGTTTTTTCAACGTAGTATTAAATTCCTTAAAAGAGCGATCTGTGCAATTAACTATGCATAACAATTATTTTATTTTTTGTATAATTTAGAAAATTTAAAATGTGTCAATAAATCAAGAACTTAATAATAATTGCGACGAATTAGAAAAGTTCTTTAAAGATGGAGAATCGAAGGACATTAGTTCCAGGGAGCTGTAGTACAAGCTAATTTCATTTAGGGACATTTTTTGTCGGAAAAAATTTTACAACTCCACTAAATACTCTTAATTATATTTATAAACATAATTTAGAATCTTTATTTGTATATTGTATAACAGGTCACCGGATTCTATTGTAAGCCCAGAACGATCATTTTCTCGACCATGGCACAAGAACATTTCCAAATAATAAACGATTTTGCTACAATTAAAGCCCGAAAGGTTCAATTGTAAATTGTAAAACGTATAAAAAAATTATTTTATTAAAAAAAATAAACTTGTTTATTATTTTACTTACCTAATTGTTGATGTTTGTTAATTTTCTCTTATAAAATATAATGTCTTTAGCCATGAATTTAATTTTTTACCCTTTAATTCTCGCTGTGTTGCAAATTGAATTTGATAAACATTAGTGGCACACACATGACATGACATTGTGTTGTTCTATGACTGACGTTAGGTTGAGGTCTGGAGTGGCTGTAGCTTCACGAAATAATAGTAAGACACTAGTGTCAACAATTTAGTCGGAAAGTTGGGTGGACTTACCTGGACATACTCAGGGGGGAGCATTTTTCCAAAATTCGTATCCTTTTATAATCGAATGAATTAAATTGAGTTTGTGCACTGCAAGAAAGGTGTCGTAGGTTATGATTATTACATTTTTAATCGTTGTATTTTTTTATTTTAGGAGGAAAAAGGGAATGAAGAATCCTGCAAGAGAAAAGTTAAACTGGGCCGAGATAATAAGAGTGAGCCTTCAATTCCTGACTGCTTTATAAAAACGGTATGTGCCAAAGTTTCATTATAGTAAGAGATTTTAATAATAGTCACTTTGAATGTTTTTTAATTTAATACGTCAGTCCATAATGTCTTGTCTAATAACGCTAATAACCAGAATTATATTCACTGATAATTATAAATATTTTACAATAATTCCTCTAAATACAATGCTATCAAATTATGTACATGTTACCCAAAATAAATTCTAATACCGTTTTACGCGATGACGTGTTCGTGGTATTAGAATGTTATCAGTGTATTTTTCCACAAGGGTGTGAAAATTATACTCAAAACAAACAATGCTAATTTATAAATTAACATAGCCTGCCTACTTGCGTACATGAGGCAGAGGCGTGAAATGGGAAGACTTGGTTGCAGAGAGTGAACAAGGAAACCTGGACGACGAAGTGGATGAAAATGACGAATAGAGTATTGCTCGAACAGTATTTTATGTATCTACCTACACAAAATACGTTATGTCATGTATTTATATTATGATTTGATAAGAAATGCATATATTAAACCGTATTGATCAATATTAATAGTCTATTTTTTTATCATGGTTATTTTTGTTTTGTTTCTGTATATCCTAATAAAATATAAATAAGTGAATAAAAACGCTATATGATTATTGTTTGAAAATCGGAACTGTTGGGATGAAATGATATTGGTGCCCTCAACTATAGATGTCGCTTATATGCTCTCTTCGCGTATTGGGTCGGCAGGTTGTTTAAAAGGGCCGTTAGTGTATGCAACACCCGTCTGTCTACCGAGTGCTGTAGGCAGAACCTTCCCGGTTTCGGGAAGACTCCCAACCCAACGTTGCTGGACTGGCGTAAGCCGGAAGGGGTCATTTTGACTGAAAGTCTTTTCCCCCACACAAAGGAAAATTCTGAGTAAATTTAAGCATAAATTTTAATTGCAATACGTCGGTTGGGTGCATCCAGACGATGATTATAAAGTTTAGGGAAATTTCCCTATTTAACCATATTAACATATGTCTT
This sequence comes from Aphodius granarius, assembly GCA_963971325.1. Taxonomy (NCBI): domain Eukaryota; kingdom Metazoa; phylum Arthropoda; class Insecta; order Coleoptera; family Scarabaeidae; genus Aphodius; species Aphodius granarius. Next base: position 18,238,694 of record OZ020221.1, read on the forward strand.
TCGACATTTTTGTCAATTTTTAGTACATGTCGCCACTCACTGTGAAACCTTTTCCCTTTAAAAAATACAAAACTTCTTATAATAGTAAAGAAAATTATACAAACTACTTTTAACTTCGGTAAAGAACATGTATGTAGTAAATAAAAATAAATATTATACACAGAGAGAAAAGAAATGTAAAATCAAATAAATGTATTTCGTTACACATATTTCTTTCAAGGAAAACATGTGTTTTCACCAAGGTAATAATGATATTATATACTATATGTATTTAGCGCAGTGAATATACGTACTTACTTTGTAAAAGGGGAGTCCTTATCAATCAAAAATATTTCATAAACATTAATAACTCTCCTTCACAAGAGGGATTTAAGCTTATCCACATCAAAGATGAAAGGAATGGTTTTCCCTAGGTGTCGTGAGGAAACAATATCACCTTTTACATTTCGTGGCGGCAATATAGAACTGGTTATCAACGACAAAACAAATCAACTCCATTGTGAATCTTCCACTTAAGGCTATGAACGTGGTTAGAACGACAGCTTCGATGAGATGGGGGTGTTGCCCGAGCACGATAATTACTCCTTTCAGAGGCCTCGTCAGATCCAGACTTGAACATCTCACATGGATGTTATCTCCTTTACCAAACAACCTTCTTAATAAACTAGGTCGAATGCAGCTGCAGGGGATGAGATTGGCGTTGAGAGCCCTTAGATCAACACCAACGAACACCCTCGTGGTGAAGGCTGGAGAGGTACCTATACAACTTAGGGTTAGATACCTAGCAAAAAAAGTTACATGACCTATTCAATTGAAGGGGAACTCCGCCGACAAGTGGCAGAGGAATTATTCGGAACGTCAGGAATTATTCAGAAATGGAAAGCAAGATATTTATAGTATGGGTTATGAGATGAGGATCCCATGTGCTGTGGTTATGCGCTTCAAAGTTACTAACAGCACGGACGTGACCTTCGTCTAGTCGTCTGTATATCACCATTGTTATCTGGGATACTATGAGCTAGGCGGTTTCTGCGAACGATACAGTTCCTACCTTCATTTTCGACAGTAAAATGACCCAAATAATCCTAGTTATCCACGAAATCCAAAGCTAATCTCCAAAAACCTTAATCGGTCACTGTAACTTATTTACGATGAATTCACTGTTCAACCAGAAACCACAATAAACTCAACGCGGATTTCGCGAATTTATCCAAACCGAAAATGAGCCGTCGAATTACTCCAAAAGAAACTGAACTTAAACGTGAACAGTTGAATTTTGTATGATGAAACTTGAATTCTGAATTTTGAATGTTTTCTATGTTTTCTAAACCATAAAGGGTTTTCCGGGGGCCAATCATGGTTCATCCGGAAAGCAACCTTAGACGGTCTTACCTCTGGATCATTACGCAACTTTTACCCCATAGTGGTTAAAACAAAGTCACATGTATCTAACCAATTTCTTGGTTGAAACTCCATTTTGTCGTAGGTGCCGCTTGTTTGAGGTGCATCCAGCTGGCGTTTATAAAGTTAACTAATTCCGACAAAAATCTTCCATAAAGGAACCCTTTGTTGAGAATACGTTGCCTCCTCCGCTACTGCTTCCTCTGAACTAACAAAAAGAGAGTTAGATTATCGACTGGTTATCGACCGAATCCCCATTGGATAGCATATTGATCTCATTCTCTTGAGACTGATCGATGTCTATAACAGTGATCTGGTTTTCGAGCTAACGGAACGTAACGGTGCACAGTGCATCGACCCAATACATGTAAAATGTAAAAAAATAGAAAGAGTTCGAAGAATTTGATGAAATTTTATTTCTAAGGGTGTAATGACAAGCTGACTTAAAAAATGGTTTTGAGTACCAGTTACCGTAAAAAAAGAAATCGTTCTTATTTCATCGTGTTTCGTTGAGTAGATAAAAATAAATATTGTAGACACTTGTGGCGTTTATTCGATTTTGTATTGTTACTTAAACTTAACTACAATTGCGTAAAGGATTATAAAAATATCTAAATCTAAATTTTAAACATAGTTAAAACAAATACTTGTTCGTTGTTTGGTACAGAATAGCAATAAAAAATATTTACTATTACACGCATTTTATATTTAATTTTAAATAATAGTACTATAAAACAGATTCAAAAACAAATATTTTTTAAATTCTCATCATTGGATGATAAATCTTTGTCACTAAGTAAATCGAACGGATCGGGTAAATTCAAAGGAATATCACTTTCCAAAATATCTGACTTTTTTACATGAGAAGTAGTTTTCCTAGACTAGATATGTATGGATCTGACCGTAGCAATAATATTTTAATTAGATCCCTATTACAATGTATTCTTGTACGACTGAAGCGATGCGTTCGAACTTCTTTGTGGACAGCTTCTAAAGCCTCTGCAGATAAAATTCCTATAGGTAACCCAAAAGAAGAAAGCTCAAGTATCGAATAAACCACCATGAAAATATAATAGAGCCTATAATATACCGGGGAGAAGATAGCCCAAAAAGACCCAGAGGATCTTTTTGGACTATTTGACAAAAGCTTACATAAATTTACATAATTTAATGTTGTGTACTGCACTTCATAGATAATACATTATTTTAAAATCTTATAGAATGTTTCTACTCCATTAAATAAAAATCAAAGATGTAGACACCAACTGTTGAGCTTACTTGTGAACCCGTGTTTTAGTTTAGCAAGTTTAGGCCTTGCCCATCGTTAATGTTGAACCGATCCAAACGAAACAATACAACAATTGAGATGTTTGGTTAGTTATTTAGCTGTTTTTTACTTACCGACTAGTCCCTAGAAGAAAAGTATTGTAATCGACGGAAAAAAATCGAGATTTTTGCGAAAATACACGTTTTGAGGTCGCCTGAATCCACTGCAATGACTTCTGGAAAATGTATGTGTGTATGTATGTCCGTGAACACGATAGCGCCCAGACGGGGCAACGGATCGGGCTGAAATTTGGTATACATATTTAGAATTACCGGGGGACGAACTGCATTGTTTTTGGTGACCCGCGATTGAAGAATAAATAAACAAAAAGCAGAGAAATAAACCTAGTATGATAACACGGCTGCATGACAGTATATTAGAGTTATTTGTATCGAGAGGTCAGTCAGTCGTATTGTTATAAACCCGATGTAGTATTAGTATTATTATTATTTTACCGACATTTGCTTTTGGTATTTCACCCTCTCTAGTCTATACTATAGTATAGACTCTATACGTTTAGAGAGTTTATAAATGTGTAAACAGTGTGTCAATGTAGTCGAAAAGTTGGGTGGGGGTCACACCAGATATTTAGGAATCAAAGGAAAGTTATTATCGTTTGAATCATTTTGTGGTACATTAGCTGCTTTCCATTTGCACATTTCTGAGTTGATATTAGCTGAGCTGAGCTAATCAAACTTATGCGTAGCGTTCCTTTTGTTTTGGTGAAGTAAGACAAGCTCAGACAGATTACCTTTCCCTTGCCCTTGGCTAGTCATGCGAAAAGGTAACTTAGATCGTCTGAGCTGTCTGAGCTAACCTAATAGGAGAAGAAGAAGAAGGAGAACCTAACCTAAATCCGCCATCGTGCGTGCGTGCAATTTGGTTTTTGTTTATTTTATAAACTATAAGAAGTTTCGGTAAGATGGATGAAGTTAACATATTTGATGTGTGTGACCTGATTACACATCTTCGCTACGAAGTGGAATTAAGTCACGAGGACGGTATACGCGTGGAAAGAAGCGGTTCTGATACTTATGTTTCTTATTTGTACCTATAGATGATAACATTGATAACACTTGTTGTCAGGCAAGTGGCGCCGCCACTCGCTGACATCAAGTTCCACGAACTTAGTTAGATAGAATGGCACCGAACGCGTTCCTTTTGTCAACATAGCTTAGCTTAGTTTGGCTTAGTTGAACTTGGACCAAGCCAGACGGTGTTAGATTAGCTCAGCTAAGATTAATTCAGAAGTGTGCAAATGGAAAGCAGCTATTGTTATAGGAAGCAGTACTGTGCGGCGCGTTGTCGGGATTGGATAGATCTGAAATGATACGTCTGTATTCGTCTGCAAGTTTTTGCTTTAAAACCTGGATATCCCGTAGAGAGACCGAAATAAAGTGCGTGTTTCCTGTGATATCCTGTCCTAGTCGTATGATTTTATAGAAACCGGTTAATATAAACACCGGTCGTGTTGATGTATCCATGATTTCAACTCATTCGAGATTTGGTAGATCGGTTGGTTTGAAGAATGGGGGGGGTTGAATGAGTGGGCTTTGCATGTTTGGACTTTAGTTTCCCTTTTGAATTTTGAAATAACTTTAACGTTTTGATGAATACCAAACACTCAGACGAGCATACTATAACGCGCGTGCTCGTCGGTTTATTGCATTCGTTGTCAGGATATCCATCTCAATTTTTATCTACCTGACGTTCCACGAATCCTTTTATTCACCGGTGGACATCAGTGATAGGGACTGATGGCAGCAAAATGGTTATTTTAATCATGACGCTATCAACCGATGTCATCGCTTTGGCTAATTTTAATTACTGGTTTGGTGTTGGTGAATTCATCAACATCTTTAAAGTTTGGAGGATGCGTCTATATGGGAATTGTCACTCGTAGTATGCCTTTCTGAACATAAATTTAACATTTCTAATGAATACAACAAGAATATGGCCCTCAAACGCCTAGAACTTATGCTCTTAATGCTGAACACTAATACGGATGCATACTTCAGATATTTAAAGCAATTTGCGTTCGTGAGACGTTATTCTCTAATATAAAGATCGGGATGTCAGTTTAGTGTATTGATCAAAATGGTGTTTCTTGTTGAATTTGTAGTTCTAAAATATTTATTATATATTTTTTTGTTTCGTACACCTACAACAGTACTTTAGTTTGACCATGACACCATAAACCAGGCAATGTTATTATTACCTATCGATTTACAGAATAGAAAGTTTGTACTGTCGCTTACAATTTAATATTTAAAGGTCAAACGACAAAATATCTCAGTAATGAAAGGTCTTCACAGACAAGCACATTAAAAATTCACTTGTCTAACAAAAATTTTTTATTATAGTATTCAAAGAACTATGTCAAGGTCATACCACTACACTATTATTACAACATCATTATAACTTAGTTGTACATGTAATTATTTTTTGTTTCATGCATACAAAAGTGTGGTTTAAGTAAAATCACACCATAAAATTATACATAAATACGTTTTATAATAATATATTTATTTATATAATATATATATATATATTTGGTATTCATTTTAAAATAGACAACAAAGCCTTTTTGTAGTCACCGGTAGTTTCGCCCTGCTAAAACAAAACGTAACATTCAGTATAATATGCAAAGCGCCGTTTTTTTACGTACCTCAATATAACTGCTCAAAGTTTTGTTGTACTGCCTTTCGAATTCATCTTTTACCATCTCCAAATCAATTTCAGAACGGCTGACGATAACCCTGATCAGCGTCTTGTCGTCGGTACCCAAACCATGCATAGCTTTATAAACCCTTTGGGCGAAATACGCCGGCGGACTTTGTATGCACTCAACTAAGAAAGAAGCATAGTTAAAGAGTTCTTCCTCACTCCAGCTTCCCAAATGGAAACGCTATAAGTATAACCAGCTTAAGAAATAAACGTACCTATGGTCAAGAGCGCCTTTAAATAATCGCCATTTATTTCGTGCTTTAGTGCCTGCTCTATTGTATTTCCTGAAACGTTCTTGTACTCCTCGAAGATGAGCCGCAACTGTTTGAAGTTTTCGTGTGCCAAAATGGCCGTAAACGTACTTTCCTGGGTTCCGAGAACACCCTCTCCTGCTGCATATAGAGCTTCAGCCTTTTCTCTGGCTGCGTCAGCGTCGGTCACATTAGAATCATCCCTAGTACCCGTCAAAATCAACGTCAAAAGTCGTCGGAGATCACCTCCAGTCTCACTGCACATATGCTCTGTCAGAGGACGCTCAAACACTAAACAATTGTGAAAATTATTTAATTTTATTACACGCAGGTACAATAACCAATACATGGACAAGACACTTACTTCTTTCGTATGTATCCACCAATTTCTGAATGTCTTTATTCTCTTTACTGCAAACAATTTCAATTAAAGTTTCTTCATCTGTGCCAGCCCCATCCATAGCCCTATTTAACTCCTTGCATAAATATTCTTCTGGTGGCAGAACCAATCCTACAATTACATCTTCAAAATGACCACCTAATTCGCTTTTGAGGTCATCTATGAGGTCCTACATTAAAAACCAAAGAACGTAATGAAATTTAGCATAAATAGCTTTACGTTACCCTTTCTAGTTCATTTTTGAAATATGCCGCCATGGCCTGCCTTTGAGAATTTGACCTACTGGTAAGTATGTCAATGATGGTGTCTTCGTCGGTACCAAAGCCCTTCATGGCTTCTCTTAATGCCATGGAGTCGTTGACGACGTTGAAATTTGGGTTAGCTGTTACTGTTGCCATTCTGGAAGAATCTGCAAGTGTATGATAAAGGTATTGTATAAAGGATGAGGTATTATTATGTTATAACATTTTCAACTTAAATCATTTCTTTCGCAGAATTACAGCAACAAAATGGAGAAAATGTCACAATGGTTCCCGATAGGTTTTTGAACGAAAGGATTCAAATGGAACAAGTGATGGTGTGATTTACGCAAAAGGTGGATTTAAACATTTAATGGGCTATTATATAATACAATTTACTAGTGTAACAAGCGTTGGTAACTGTTTTCTTAAATCGCAAGGTACATAATAACAAAATTTTAAAATTGATGTAATCAACAGTTCACTCTCATAAATCGGAAGGTAGATAGGATTGCTGTTCACAACAGGGTATAAGGGGCGACCCACTCCACCCCAGAAACTGGTTCACAGAACTTGCCTTGGAACTTGGAAATAAGTGGATGGAAGATTGTGGAGATTCCACAAGTGCATGCTTTGCGACAAGTTTTAGACACAAGGCACAGTTTTAGTAGTTTGCGCAGTTTATGCTGACCGAAACAGATGCTTCGTCTCTCAGATCATTTAATAGATTTACATACATATGTGTGAATTATTTTTATTTAGCAGCCCTTCTTGACCCATGCGACTTTGTACCGTTTAAATCCGTGTAACCAGCAAACAGTACATGAATTGTTGCAACAAAAACAATTCACCATCTGGCCACATTTATAACAGTCTATAACTATCTCCCGGACAGTAATGTTTATAAAAATGCAGTTTACGCGATTATTATGATAACTTTGCAGATAATCCAGTATAATATATAGTAGCAGATATATTATTAGTTTTAATGTAAAATCTCTATTTGGCTATTTAATCCAAACCAATGAAAATATGGTTTTGATACAGCTGGCGGTCTTGGAAATGCAACCTCAATGTTTAAATTTCACAACAAACCTTTCATTAGTACCGCTATTGTGCAGCTCAAGCATGCGTAACCACAGCGCAAGGTTTGGAGACTGGAGACCGGAAGAATTCCACTAACAATGAGTCACAATTACAGAAAATTATGTTGTGTGACGTCCCAATCACTCCACAATTGTTAGGATAAGGAAATGACTCACTCATACAACTAAACAGAAGAACGGAGATAGTGTTTACAAAAATTCAATCATGTAATAACGCATAGAATGAGATTACTAATTTAAGCAGAAATCTTTACATTAAAATATCGCTTTGTGATCTATTGTTTATGTGCGTGTTGATGACACAGACGTAGATGAGAAAAATCGATAAACCAAACCCTTATTTCCGGTAACTTCTGACAAAGAGGTTTACTATAGAGTGTTTTTATTAATTAAGTGCTGACCTAAATACCTGATATCTCTGAATACCTAATATTTCATAAATTTACGCTTTACTATGTTGACAGTTACATTATAATGAAATTCTAATACTTGATAACAATGTCTAATGTATACCTATAGATAAGTAAAGATTTGCTAGAAACTAGTGTACTCACGAGTAGATTACAGTTTGTTAAACTATGAAAGTCACACAAGAAAACACCCAGTTCTGTGCCAAATGAAGACTGACTGGATTGGAGTGACTGGTGCGCTTCTCCGTCGGAGATACGAAACTGTTTACCAGCGTGACCAGCGTAGCAGAAAACACCAGTTAAATCGATTACGTAGTGGGCTCTAGTGAGTAAGAATAGCGATGGTGAATGAATGAGAAACCGAGACACACAACATTTTTAAATGTGAATTCGTTCATGAACCAGCGCTTCTAAATCTTTTTGTGATTCAAACTCACAAACCGTCAAAATAGATGCTATAAAATCAGCACATTTGTTCGGTTTGGTCGGATCAAGATAAAAATTTGAGTTGTGTGCAACTGCTGTAGAAAGGAAAATACCTATTTATAAAGTACTTAAATATTTGTTTTTAGCATCTCGGATTATGATGATTAGTAAGATAATATTGCCAGCCTTTAAATCCTCGAAAGCTGTAGTTGATTGTTTTATATTTTACGGTTCCAGTATACGATGGATGGTCCTCCTATGGCTATAGCTATTCTTCTATTTCAGAATGAGCAAATTCACTCGCAGTAAGTGAATTTGAAGTGATTGGAAGTGTAGTTCAGAAAATCTACAGTATAACTTTACGCTACGTTGGAAGGTTGCCATCCATCGAGTCGTTTCTCATGAAAAATAATTGGCTAAAGCTCCTTTAAAACGACTCTTAAGCCTGACATCCATCCTACCAGCTTGTGATGCCGCGCTTCCTGCTAAGAAACGTGGTGGCCGTCCACCGAAACTAAGTTCACAGAAGAATTTTAGATTGCAAATATTGCAAGTTGTTCAGAGACTAAAAAACGAAAGCGGATTTGGTTTTTATAATTTTGCGCCCGTTTTCCATGTGACACCGGGCTTTTACGAATAATTCAATAGATTTCTCCATTTGCTCCGGTCCGTACCGTGCCGTGTACATATTGTCAAAGTTTCGTATTTACGGCATATGCCCGAAAATACAGGTTATGGACTTACGTGGTTCGATTTGAACAAAATCTGCTGTTGCCATCACAGTACCAATCGCTGAAGAATGTGAACGTGATGTATATGGCGTGTCATCTATGTGACAATTTTGGGTTTGATTAATGACAATGTCAAAATATCTGGGAAGGTCCTCACCCAGCTTTCCGACTATCTCGTTGATACAATGAAATGTATCAACGACCTTCTGCAATAATTCAATTTCGCGAAGACACAGCCACTCTAAATCCCAACCTGATGTCAGTCATAGAATAAAATTAAATGTTAGATACGTCACTGGCTTTCATCAAAATGTGCAAATACGTAACCATAGGGACTATAAGGCTGTGGATTCTGTCAGCATGGCAAAGCATGCCATAAGCATACAACGACACCTGACCACATCGTGTCTATCACAAACCGACACTCTTTGCATTCATTGACAATCGGAACATGCCAACTATGTAACCCTCAACGAGCAAATAACAGGATAGAAAATATGTACAGTAGAACTACAAGTATCCGAACTCCGACTATCAGAATCGCCGATTATCCGAAGAGCGAAACGTACTAAAAATAAATATCTGGGGTCACCCAGTGTCTGAACATTTTTGCAATTATTCAATTTTGTGAAACCAGCGCCACTCTGTACCCTACCTAACGTCAGTCTCTCTGACATAATAACATTTGTCACACTGACATCTAATGTCTTGTCATGTCAGTGGCACTGACGTTTGTCAAAATCTGACAATTTGCAACACAGCGACGAAAGCCGTGGATTATCCATAACGCAATGTAGGCTACTGCCTAGGGGCCCAGAGTCACCTAGGGGCCCACTGCTTAGCGGCCCGCGACCTACCTACCTACCTGCTTAAGAAGGCAGAGGCCTCGAAGTTTGTATTGCATAGGGGCCTCTATATGGCTTAATCCGGCCCTGGTCAAGCTGCTTCTATAAAAGCTAATAACATATAAACCGTTCATCCAATTAGTGGAGTAAAATCGCTCTTCTAACTCGTTGTTTTCTGAGGGTTGGTGACTCCGATGTATAACCAAATGAAACCTATACCATCTTGTAGGGGACGTTTTAGGGCATAGGAAATGGAAATCTACAACTTTATTTAGTAGAACCGAACTTTGAAAACGACGCTTAAACGCGACTGACCTGGAATTCGAAAAACCACGTATTTCTTAACATTTACCGTTGTATTAATTCAAGTATACAAGCTATGATTTTGATTTTTAATATAAATTTTTTTAAATAAATTATAGTTTATTTTTGTGAATACCTACACCTTCCGGTTAAAAGTGAAATACTATTTCATTTAAATGACTGTCTCGACTGGCTTTGCAGTAGCCCATTCTGTCAACCTAATTTTTCACTCTATTTTCAATGATTTGAACCTCTATTTTTTACAGCCCAAGTCGTCTCTGGATGATCAACATAACATCTGTCCTTGGCTGCGCCACACAAATAAGAATCCAAAGGAGTCAAATCGCAGCTCCTAGACGGCCAGTTGACATCGCCATTTCGGTTGATAATGCCATTTTCGAAAATAGGGCGCATAACGTCGCCCTATCTTCGAAAATCGCATTTTTGTGTAAAATTCTTCGCAAAGCCCTATCGCTAATAATCTTTAATTCTTGTGCGCGATGGCCGCACCCTATAGAAACAAAATAAAAAAATGTTTAGATGTAGAGTACGTAAGTAAACCGTTTTGTATAAAATTTACTTTAAATGTTTTCCTCTTGTTCTGACAATTTTTGCAGGAACAATCTCTGCAACATTTTAGGCCCTCTTTCAAGCATACACATCTATTATTTTGACATAACTTATCTTTGCAAAAGATATTCAACAGCTGCCTTATATCCGTTGGTATGGGATCAGCGGTCATTAAAGTAGGTTCTAATATTCCGTTATTCCTAGTCCAACCAAAGTTCAGGAGGGTTCAAGAGGGTCAACTAGATGCATAATAGGTATATGACTGCACAACTATATACGCAATTGATATATGCATCTAAAATTTTGGTGTTCACATAAATGGATTTTTTTCGTTAGTATACCTACCTTCGTACATGCTGATGAAATGCGTCATCTGTTGGTCGAAGTTCTGAAGCGGACTTATTGGAAGTTGTGCGCAACTGATACCTCAATTAATTCAGTGTTTGTATGGCCTTATTCTTATTTCTAAATAGGGCCAATGCAAATGTTCCAACCGCTCACAAATTTTAATAGGGATCGTTCGCTCAATATTGATAAACATAATGAATCGCTAAAATCTTTGGAAAGACGCAGAAGAGGTGATTTGACAGATGCGTATGCCTATAAAGTTTCTGGAAGTAGAAAAGTGGTAAAGTTTCGAAATTTTTTTAAATTGTCAGAAAATAAGCGATTCCTATTAAAATTTATGAGCTGTCAAAACTGAACTTCGTGTCTACAACTGAAGCTGTTAATATTGCCACTAAATTTGCAGTGGCCCTATTTAGAAGAGTAAGGTCATTCAAACACTCAATGAATTGAGGTATCAGTTGACCACAACTTCCAGTACATCTGCTTCAGAACTTCCACCAATAGATGACGCATTTTATCAGCATGTACCAAGGTATTTATGCTAACCAAAATTTTAGATGCATATAATTTTTTTTAAACTTTCTCAATGTTCTGGCTACATTTCACTCAATATAATATATTTATTTTTCAAAAACTTTAAACATTTTCGAAATTTCCAACTGGCCATTGGAAGCGAACATTTTAAGTATATGTCTGCAAAAAATCAAAATCATAGCTTGTATACTTGAATTAATACAACGGTAAATTTTCAGAAAAACGTGGTTTTTGGAATTCCAGATCAGTCGCGTTTAAGCGTCGTTTTCAAAGTTCGGTTCTACTAAAAAAAGTTGTATATTCCCGTTTCCTATGCCCTAAAACATCCCCTACAAGATGGTATAGGTTTCATTTGGTTATACCAAATGAAACGTCAAATCCATAATTGTCACTCAAATCCATAATTTCACTGTGATTTTACTCCACTAAATTGATCTGTAAATTAGTATACTTATTTAGAATCACTGAAGGATGAGCTGATATTAGTTTGGCCAAAACCGGATAAATCCCAAAGAAGACTCATGTAACATTTGCCACTTCCGGTTGTCATATTATTGCCAAAAACAATCCAGTTCGTCCCGCGGCAATTCTAAATAAGTATGCAAAATTTCAGCCCGATCCGTTGTTCCGCTTGGACGCTATCGTGTTCACAGACATACATACATACACACACACATACATACAGACATTTTCCAGAAATCATCGCAATCAATTCAGGGGACCTCAAAACGCGTATTTCCGCGAAAATCTCGAAACGTCATTTTTCGTCGATTACAATTCTTTCCTTCTATGGTACCAATCGGAAAGTAAAAAAGTAATATGATGATTATTTTTATTTAGACTGGAGACTTCCGCGGTCAGAATAACTAAGTTCTAGATTTTCGGGAGAAAACCGCGTCAACGACGATAAAGTAGTCAAAACTATCTCCTACTACTAACTGTCAGTGTAGTCAAAACTACTTTATCGTCGTTCGTACTAAGTTCTAGATTTCCGGGAGAAAACCGCGTCAACGACAATTAAGTAGTTTTGACTACTTTATCGTCGTTCACGCGGTTTTCTCCCGGAAATCTAGAACTTAGTACGACACGTGTTACGTTAAAAAAAAAAACAATTGGGTTTAGGTCGGTCTCCGGACCTATAAGATAAAGAGGATAATTCTCAAGGGTTCGGATCCTACCATAACAGGTCATTTTTTCCGTTGGTTTACGTAGTTTGAGAATTATCAACTTTATCAGCATAAAATACAGTCACCACAATGCACATAACACGAATGACAAAAGTGTAGGAACAATATGGCCGAATTGGTAACGCTGTCGTCACATGATAGCGCCTCCTCCTTGTTGTACCCCGATGGGTACATCGGAGCCGGAAGCCGGAGGTGGAAGCCAAGATTACTGTAGATAAGGTTGCGCAGACAGAGCGATTTTGTGATGTGCGTGCGATGACGTCACTGGCAGAATAGCAGCACGTATTGCTAGAGTGCCTGGAAAACTGAAGGACAAATATATGCAACCAAATATGCTTTGTAATTTCTCCGTTTTTATCAATATTTTAAAATCGTTTTTTATAGTTGATGAATATAATTTAGAAATTAAAGAAATATTGGCGCAATTATTATAATAAAAAATAGTAATAATGGCAAGTCAAAAACTTGCAATATTACCAGCAAAGTTTTAAAGTTGAACATGTTGGACATAGTGTGGAGTAAGAGTCCAAGAACTGGGTATCAATCTAGACGTTTTTAAATTACATTTTAATTTGAGATTTTAAGGGAACTGAATTGTCCTGATCTTAAAACTGGTAAAACTGGAACTGATCTTAAAAAGACAAGAATAAAATTTGATCATGTGCACTACTTACCACAAAAATATTTTTAGGAAATTTTACAGAAGAAGAAAAATAATACATATGTTATTTTTTTGTAACTATACAATCAATACTCATCATTTCGTTCTATAAATGGCAAAATAAAAGCAACAATTCTACAAATTCTCCTGATTGACAGTTAGATGACACAGACTTCAAATCTAAAAGTAGATGTGCTTGTCAAAAAAATATCCGTCAACAGTCAAACGCATCGCCTTCCTATTGGTGCCAGTTGTTCGGCTGGTTTGACATTACGCCGATGACGTCACTGTTCGCTAATACATTACTGGTATAGGCCTTTGCGCAACCTTATCTACAGTAATCTTGGGTGGAAGCAACATCTACTTAATCTACTATGTTCACTGCACATGACCTAACCTCAACATCTAACCTAACCTGTACGTCCTGTATGTATAATTGAGAGGTGATTGAGAGCATTGAGACAATATCTAGGTTGTACTTGTACTCCATCAAAATGGTACAATTAACCAGTATTGTACTATTCTCAGCTAAGAAACCGATGAGAAAATACTTACGAACAGGTTTTATGGACAGTCTAAGACTATATTTGCGGGCAGGATCCGGTGGAAATGGTTTGCCTAAGTATTAGTTTAAGATACTTAAAACACAACAAACTATAATGCTTGTTTTTAGATTTGGTGGCATTGGTGGTCAAGGGGGTAACATATCATTTATAGCAAAAGAGAATATCACTTTGGACAGAGTTATCTCAGAGCATAAAAGCAAAAGGATCATCGCAAAGCATGGGAGGAATAGTACGCATAATTTTATATTGGGAACACCTGGAGATAATGTGACAATTGAGGTGCCTGTTGGTGTGACTGTTTTGACTGATGATGGACAAAAATTGGGTAAAATTTCTCATATAATTAGTTCACACAGCAATTTTTATATATTACCTACCTTTTAAGGTGAATTGAATAGCGATGGGGAGGAAATACTTGTAGCGAAAGGAGGAATTGGAGGCCATTCAAAAAATGGATTTTTAGGACAAATTGGTGATAATTTTTCTGTAAAATTGGACTTAAAATTGATATCCGATATCGGTCTGGTTGGCTTCCCGAATGCAGGGAAAAGTACCTTGTTGAAGGCTGTGTCGCAGGCCAAACCAAAAATTGCCAGCTATCCATGTATGTTAATTAATTCTTATATTACATATCAACCAAGAAAATGTTTGGAAATCATCTATACTTTGTGATATTTGATTTATATAGTTTCTTTTATTCATCTATGCATTTTATGCCATAATAAATTTGGTACCTTTAGATTTGAGAAGCGTAAATGGTACTAAGTGGCAAAATCAGCCTTGTTCATTCACATTATTTTGTCATGTTCATAATAGCTATTAACAACTGAATTCAAAACGGTCTCTGGTTTGTCAATAGGCCAGGTATTACAAACCTTGTTCACCAAAATACATGAAGTCCTCAAAAAGTAAAAATTAAATTATTGGCATATAAGGAGATTCAGCAATAAATCTCCTGGTCACATATAATGTGTGTTGTAAACATTTATCATATCTTACATCTCTATTTGTTTATCGACAGTTACAACTATCAGGCCGAATGTTGGCGTAATTGTTTACAAGGACCTGCGACAGATATCCATGGCTGATCTCCCGGGACTTATAGAGGGGGCCCACGCCAATAGAGGCATGGGGCATAAATTCCTGAAGCACATCGAACGAACAAAGATAATTCTGATGGTAGTAGACATCAACGGCTTTCAGCTCAGCCCTCATCATGAAAAGAGAAGTTGTCTTGATAATGTGGTATTATTAAATAAGGTGAGCAAATAACTTAATTTTATAACAATAGAATTTTATAGAAGACTAAAATAGAAGTGTAAAATTTCTGTCCATAAATAACTATCTGATTGGTTTAATTTCTGTGGTAATGAATAGGGGTTGTAACACCGCTACATTTTAACAAAACCGGTATTAATTTTGGGAAAAAGAGTTTTTGTTTTGTTTTAATACTCTGTGGGCATCAGGAATATTCTCAGAATGAATTGAGTGATACCAAATTATATTCTCTGGGTGTGGGGAAGGAAAATCGATTGGATTAGTGGGGTGTTGCAAAATTTATTAAAAAACGCCACTAATAAAATCCATAATAATGTTGTAGTTATATACCATATAGATGTTATTGTCAGGTTGAAGTAATATCTTACGACTTGTATTAATTAAACAAGTATTAAAGAAAGAAAATGAACAATATACAGATAATATACAGATCACAATGGCATCTCAAAACATTAATCTTCACATCCGTCACTATTGTCAGCATTGTTTCATAGTCATAAAAATTCCATTTCTATACAATTTTCCATTGCTATTTGTGCGCTAAGTAGCGATGGATGTTTTCGGTCTTATGCTATTCGCTCTGCTACAGAAAGCTGTCATATCTATTTACAGCTGGTGCAAAATTGCACATGATGTGAATAGCAGAACTGATACATCAGCGTAGCTATTCACATCATGTGCAATTTTGCACCGGAGCGGCAGTAAATAGAGATAGCAGTTGTTAGTCTTATGCTATTTGCTATGCTACTGAAAACTGCCATCTTTATTTACTGCCGGTGCAAAATTTTACACGACGTGAATAGCAGCGCAGTGGATAACAACCTTCATCTATAATGTCTAATGATATTTTTACAGGAACTAGAAATGTACAATCCGGATTTGGTTCACAAACCAACAATGCTCGTCATAAACAAGATGGATACAGAAGGTTCGAAGGGAACATATAACATGTACATAGATAGAATAAAAAATTTAGAAGGTAATTTGCAAAATTTGAAGTACCCAATCAGTGCTATAAATATTTTCATTCTAGACTGTTTAAAAGATTATCCTGACGAATTACGGCCAGAAATTGCGTTAAAATTTCAAGAAATCCTTCCTGTATCCGCAAAAAACCGTGGAGAAGACATTGAAATGTTGAAGCAAAAATTGAGGATTATGCTCGACTTGTTTGCTAGTGAAAATAACCTTGACGAAATGACAGAAGTTAGGAATATGAAAAGGTCTCAAAAGGAACGTGGACCCGTATTAGTGTAGTACATAGGTTGTAGTTTTAATAGGAAAAATACGAGATATTTGTAAATAAATTGTATTTTTTATCTAAAAGCTGTTGCTTCTTGTAAACTTTTTAGCTTAACCCATTTAACAGCAAGATTTGCTGCTCTGACGTTGTCGATGATGCTAGGACCCAAAGGACACATATTTTCAACTTTTATGGAGTCGTAATCTTTTGTAATGCCAATGTTAGCCAACCACCTAAAAAAATAAACAAAAAAGTAAAGAATCACTTTAAAGTATGAATTAATCTCTATATAGTGTTTGTTATACAAATGCACATTTAAAAAAATCTATGGACAATCAGAGCACGGACCATATTCATACTATTTTTGTTCCCTAAATAATAAAGAGAAAGCAGAAATGGTGGACAATGCCTAGGTAGAGTTGTTTCAAACTTAGAAGTGCATTTCTGTACCACAACAGCGCCTCAAAAAAAAAAAATCCATAGGTGTCTTGTTACAAAGGGGTTTTAAAACAAAAACAAACAAGGTTGTTTATTTTCTATATTTGAAAGCTTATACTATTGTGTTCAATTGTACCTACTAAGTGTTAAATTTAAGGTTCTGCGAACAACAGAATTGTGAAAGTGAGTTTTCAAATTAAGTTTGAGGTGGATTAAGTTTGATTTTAAGAATTTCTCCACTAACATATTTAGATTGGAGACTTCCGCGGTCCGAATCACTAAGTTCTAGATTTCCGGGAGAAGACCGCGTCAACGACGATAAAGTAGTCATTCTCTTCGTAGCCGTGTTACAGTTACGTCCTGAAGATGCCTCTTGCAACAGAGTGCGAAACGTTGACAACAATATCGTCGTTGCCGCGGTCTTCTCCCGGAAATCTATAACTTAGTTCTCCACTAACATTTTTATATACTTTTAGTATTTCCTTTTAGTAGTCTTCATTGATACTTTATTATTACTTTGCACACCTTTTACAGACCTATTGCAACTTTATAAAATCTATTGTAGATATAGTTTATTGAATAACAGGTGGCATAAAAAGTAAACAATGTAAATATAGCCATACATGCTGGGATACATTCTCTTCTCAATTTCATTAATTTTATTATTATTTACCAGCAATTTTTTAATAACTTTCTTTTCAATAATGGATTACTATGGACATACAAATCGGCTCTATTCAATTTCCATCTCAAAACACATTTTATGAATGCGTTCCAATCTCCCAAACAATCTACGCTCATGACTGATAAAGTGGTCTAATGCAAATCTCAACATGATGCAACTTCACCTCACACTTCTTCTTATTGCACTACATCCTGAATATTACTCAATATACTACAAACCCACCTTTCCATGCCATTCCAAGCAATCATAACTCCATTGTCAGTACATAGTTTCTTTGGTGGTCGAACTAGTTCATAATCAAGTTCCTGGCATACAATTCCCAATGCCTTAGCTATAAAGTTATTACATGCCGCTCCGCCTGAAACAACCTAACAAAACAAAAAATTAAAGCCACCATGTAACTGTCAATAATAAATTGTTAATTTACCAATGTTTTACTGTCAGTTGAAGAAATATAACCTTTCTGTTCGGCAAACTCCATCCCTCTCTGCACTCGATGGCACAGGTGCCTAGCAATTACTAATTGAAACCCAGCACAAAGGTCATTGATGTCAGGTATAACATCACTTGGCGGTAGATCTAGTCGTTGGTAAACAAAATTATACCTATTATAAAGAAATTTAGAAAGGATAAACATTGCACTTACTATGTATTTCCTCTTCCCTGTTAATATGGATCATAATTTGCGATTTCAGACCAGCAAAACTGAAATTGCAATCTCTATACTGCAACATCGGAATCGGAAAAGTAAATCGTAGAGGGTCGGTACATTTTGATGCCGCCAACTCAATTGCCTGTCCTCCACTTAAGTTACAGTATTCTGGTAGGTACTTAAGCTTCATTCTCCGAGCAGCCTAAGATAACAAGATTAAGAATCATAATGATGGCTAAAAATAGACTCTGCAAATCACTGCTTTGTTTCTCAAAGCGAGTGTCACTGCTTTCTCATAAGGAGAGCCAAAATTGTGTAAATTTTGTGAGAAGTTAATCCTCTTATAACTAGATATTGCTCTAACATAATTAAGTTCTTTTCATATTGCAGTTTTACAAGTTTATAACTACATTTTTTGTCATGTATAAAAACTGGTGCAAGTATGTGACTCATCCAGTCTATCAGCAAAGTTTCTTAATAACTCCTAACTATCATTTTTTAATGAATATGCAATATTTAAACTGATTTATATTAAAAGTGAAGAACCAACAGAGGCAATCAACATATTTTAAAATAATTATTGGCCAGCACAGCTTATTTACCATTATCATTTGGTTGTAGAAAATTTCATAAGCCAGGAGTGATCTGATTGCTGATGTTTATTCCTTGTTCATTCTTTGTGTGCCTACTATATAACAAGATCTACTATTTTTATTTCAAGAGCACAAATTTAATGTTAGCATGACAAACATGGAAACTTATTACTCAAATCCTACACATTTGAGTAAAATATAACAAAATATAACTTACTTTATCAAATACTTCTCCAGGTGCGTCATTTAAACTTTCCCCGAGCAAATAAAATGTATCAATATCTTTCACAATAGATAAAAGACAATGACCACCACTGATTAGCAGTACCAAGAAGGGGAATTCAATTTTCTTGATCATACGTGCGGTTAAAGCGTGTGCTTGCATGTGATGTATTGGTATTAGAGGTTTATCGTATTTCCTGCATAAATGTTTAGCATATTTTGTTCCAATATCTAGCGATCTAGGTAAACCTACAACCACATAAATGAACATATCGTTCAGGCAGAAAATCTGGATACAAATACCAGGTTTTACAGTAACTGCAACTGCATTAACATCACTACAGGTTACTTGTGCATTCTTCAATGCTGTCTTGACTACATTTTCAATGTTTCTTCTGTGTAGATCCTGTGCTATTGGAGGTATGATCCCACCATGTCTACAATTCGAAAAATTATATGAATATCTTTACAGATAAGAAATTCTTCATTACTTTAAATGTATATCGTGCTGAGAATGTAACGCCTCTCCCAAAATATTACCTTCATTGTCTACTATCGCACAGCCAGTGTCATCACATGAGGTCTCGATGCCTAATACTAACTGCCTAGAAGCTAGCCTATGCTGATATAGTCTTCTAATGTGTTTAACATCATGGAATATAATAGATTTCAACATTTTTAAGATTTTTGTGTGTCTCTTCTTTTCTTGGCCTGGAGCCCTGAACACTCCTGCAAGTCCTGTCGTATTTAGCCGGTGGCCTTTGGCAAGCCTCAACTGTCTGGCTTTTGTGAGGTTATGGTTATCTTGATGTCATGTCACTTTTTTATATCCTATTCTGGTTTCTGGTGGTTTTTGGAGACTTTGGTGCCCTCCTGCAGCCCTATTTACACCGTGTGCATTTTTCCACGCGTGTTAAGGAGAGATGGAAGTTTTCGGTAGCATTCTATTCTCTATTCTATTCTACCGAAAACTTTCATTTTTCAATTCGATTTTTTACCTCCAGAGCGGGATGACTGTTGCCCGTTGAGGCAAATTTTCCAACGATATTTTGCTAACGTATGATAAATAGAGATAGAAGTTTTCGGTAGAATAGAATGCCACCGAATACGTCCATCTCTACTTTTTATACGTTAGCAAAATATCTACCTAATGTTGGAAACTTTCGGTAGAATTCGCCTGAACAAGCGATTGAAGATGGCGCTATTTACCCCAAATTGTTTAATTCAAATTTCTACCACCAGCGTGGGTCTCTTACGCTCGTTGGGGCGAATAGCCAATGAAATGCGCCATTCGCCTGAACAAGCGATTGTAGATGGCGTTATTTACCCCGAATTGTTTAATTTAAATTTCTACCACCAGAGCGGCGACTCTTTTGTTCGTTGATGCGGATTCTATTCAATATTCTACCGAAAATTTCCCTCAACGGGCAAGAGTTCCGCTCTGCTGGTAAAAATTTGAATCGCTCTCCATTGGGGTAAGGTACAGTGATGTTACAGTGACTGATTTATCGTTTTACAAATTTCTCAATTATAAACGGTTACTAAACGAGTATGTAGTTTATATAAAATACAAAATATACCATTTGATACTTACCGTTTTGTATATAATAATAATAAAATAAAATGTAATGTTTTCAATAATCTGCGAAAATAAAACGCCCCTTCAAATTGATATTAAACTTATTTATTTTTTTAAAGAAAGGTTTGCAACAAACAGGCTATCAGAGATTCTAGAAGGATAAAACGTTCTCCCTGTTCAATATTTATTTTCTGTATTTTCAATATTTTCGCCTTTTTATCACATCATCAGGTTACACTACAAAGAATTACATTAAATACATGAAAAGTCAACAATCTCCAGACTTCAATTTTTCTAAAATGCATTTTATAATTTTGTTGTATTGTCATGTGGACGTATTCGAGAATCATTGTAAAAATATCACCAGCATTTTAGCAAAATTGACTGTTAAGTCTTAATTGTTGGCTTTTCATGTATTGAATGTAATTACATGTAGTAGTGTAACTTGATGATGGCATAAAAAGGCCCAACACAGGGTTATTGTTATTATTAGTATTATCATTGTTTATGTATTTATAGTTAGTCAACGGAAGGTTAGTTAAGGGAGAAGAAATCCAGGGGGCGATGCTGTCGAAGGGAGTTAATCTCAGGTAGGTTCTTTGCTTATAGTTACGGTTCTCGATCACAGATGGCGCCTTTTGAATTTCTTGTACTCTATCATTCGGCTTGACCAGTGCTGCCACTTCTACCGATTTTTCGGTAGATCTACCGATTTCAACCTTTATCTACCGATCTACCGAATCGTTATTATTTTCTACCGAATTTGTAGGATAATGGATTTTTAAGTTATACTTCACTGATGCAGTTGCACAAAATGATGTTTTAGCCACATTTAACATATTACAGAAATTAAATGATCCCGTTACAACATTATTTATGCAATTTTTAGATTGTACTGTACCTATTTTCCAGAATTTAAATAAAGAAATGCATTCAGAAAGTCCTAGAATTCATGTGATATACTGAAATATATCAAATGTTTTGAAAACATTCTATGATTGCGTTTTAAAACGAAATTATATACAAACAACTTCAACAGAAAATATTCATTTCAGAAACAGAAGACATGTCTTGGACATTACAGATGTGGATTTTGGTGCAAAAGTGGCTAAATCAATTTCTGAATTTCAAAATATTTCATACATAAATACATATCTGTTTTTGTGGAATACTATTTTTATTTACAAATTATTTTCTCTTGTATTTGTTATTTTTGTAATAAAAAGCTTTAAAACGCTTCAAAATGCGTTTTGTTTTAATCTACCGAATTTTGGCGACATCTACCGATTTTTTAGGGTACCTTCTACCGAATTCAAGAGACCTCAGCGTGGCAGCACTGGGCTTGACCAACGAGATGTAAGAAATAACAAAACACCAGGTTTTGAGCGAACAGGGAGGCTATTCTCTGCTCCAAAAGTCGTGATAACTCAAGGTCGCGTGGTAAGTGTAGCGATGGAAGTTCTCGGAGAATAGCGATGGTGCAATACACGTGCAATAGTTAATTAACAAACTCGAATGATATGTGACCGTTGTTGCTATGCATTCGTCAGAGTCGGTCATTATATTCCGTTGACTAACTATAAATACATAAACAATGATAATACTAATAATAACAATAACCCTGTGTTGGGCCTTTTTATGCCATCATCAAGTTACACTACTACATGTAATTACATTCAATACATGAAAAGCCAACAATTAAGACTTAACAGTCAATTTTGCTAAAATGCTGGTGATATTTTTACAATGATTCTCGAATACGTCCACATGACAATACAACAAAATTATAAAATGCATTTTAGAAAAATTGAAGTCTGGAGATTGTTGACTTTTCATGTATTTAATGTAATTCTTTGTAGTGTAACCTGATGATGTGATAAAAAGGCGAAAATATTGAAAATACAGAAAATAAATATTGAACAGGGAGAACGTTTTATCCTTCTAGAATCTCTGATAGCCTGTTTGTTGCAAACCTTTCTTTAAAAAAATAAATAAGTTTAATATCAATTTGAAGGGGCGTTTTATTTTCGCAGATTATTGAAAACATTACATTTTATTTTATTATTATTATATACAAAACGGTAAGTATCAAATGGTATATTCTGTATTTTATATAAACTACATACTCGTTTAGTAACCGTTTATAATTGAGAAATTTGTAAAACGATAAATCAGTCACTGTAACATCACTGTACCTTACCCCAATGGAGAGCGATTCAAATTTTTACCAGCAGAGCGGAACTCTTGCCCGTTGAGGGAAATTTTTGGTAGAATATTGAATAGAATCCGCATCAACGAACAAAAGAGTCGCCGCTCTGGTGGTAGAAATTTAAATTAAACAATTCGGGGTAAATAACGCCATCTACAATCGCTTGTTCAGGCGAATGGCGCATTTCATTGGCTATTCGCCCCAACGAGCGTAAGAGACCCACGCTGGTGGTAGAAATTTGAATTAAACAATTTGGGGTAAATAGCGCCATCTTCAATCGCTTGTTCAGGCGAATTCTATATAGTGGATTTGTCAAGTGTTTTTGTCGAGCATCCTTCCTTTTTCAGTCTACTGTCCCAATTTCAGTTTTTCGCCATGGTTTCGTGTAAAATTGGATTACCCCGTCCAATATTTGTCCGAGCAGCTGGGTACACTAATGGACAAAACGGAAGGCAAAATTCAGGTACGAGTGACAATATTTTGACGAAAATAACACATCTTAACAGACTGTCGCCCACAACCTTAATTCAGGATCGAAATGTATAGGTTAAGTTAGGTTAAGTAGGTACGTACTTCAAACCGGTGAGCGATAGGCAGGGCCGCCAACCTTCGTTAGGAATTATAACCACTTACAACTTCTTCTCCCTCAATTTTTGTGGTTCTTCAGTTACCAATCGCGGCCTTTTTGCAGTTTTCTTCAACGATATGCCCGGCTCTGACGAATGCATAACGGCAACATTCTCAGATACGAACACATTAGCATTCGGTAATATACGCAGTATAACTATTACGTCGTGTTGTCTATTTGTTATACAGTTATCACACCCGTGGTAAGTGTAGCGATGGGTGTCTGGGTCTTATGCGAATCCCCATGTTACCGAAAAAGTCCATCTCTACACTTGTCACCGCCGCTTGCAGAGAATAGCCTCCCAGGTGGTTAGGCGAACTTGTTCGTACATTTCCTATTTCCTATTTTTTCCTATTTGTAACTTTTTTTAACATGTGTATTACCCGGAATTACTTATTTCTTACTTATTTTCCTGTCAGTACATATTTGGTAATTATTTTTTAATTTACTACATCCCTTTTCCTGTATTTCACACGTTTGCCTCGCCACGTTTTATATTTTCTCTATATTACTTGATACAAATAGATACTGAGAGTATAGAGATTTGTGCGACTGTACTGTAATGATCAAAGGTAAATTATTTACCTGTAAATTACCTGAGGTAATAAAAACATTCCTTGTAAGTGATTCAAGTTTCAAGTGATTTTGGCACCAATGATGTTTTTATGTTGATGAAACAGACAAAATGCGGTGTATTTCTTGATAAATATATTTAGATTTTCAATTACGTGTGGAAAGACTTTTAGGCCCTGGTCATACTACGATGTTTTACTAGCGTATTATTTGCTACTGACTGCTAACAGCATGGTGTGACCACTCAGCCAGCCCACCAGCGCTTGTTTAACTTTTACAGCTTATAACATAGAAAAAATAAACATTGCAAAACATGCAACTCTCTCCGTCTAGCGCCCGGCCGGAGCCGAGCGTGTCGCCTCCGTTTGGCTAGCGAGGCGCCGTGATAGTAACCAGGAGTACGAGATGTACCTATTACCGCAATAATGTAAAACAATAATTTTATGACTATACTTGGACACGATTTTTTGTCACATATGTACATAGTTTATTGATACGCACACAGACATAAATACATATATTTAGATTTTAGATATAGGCAATCTCGCAAATGTAAGTAAAAATCGCTCATCGGAAAATTGCTTGGGCGGATCCAGAATTTTTTTTTTTGGGGAGGTCCAAAATGCTCCAAATGATAAATTGTGTTGTACACGTTTATGTTTTCCGCTTGCTATAACCAAATTGCAAACACCGTAATTTAATTTGAATATTTCGGGGAGGCTCCAGACCCACATAACCACCCCCTAAATCAGCCCCTGCAAACATGGCTTTAAGCGATACAGTTGTTAAAAATACTGATCACATAATGAATCAAGAAGTTATGCTGCAACGTTAATTGGAATGCAAAAATGTCAAAATGTGGGGTGGTTTTAGTATTTGCTGCTTGCTGTAGATTATTAACCGGGTGTTAACCAGCATAATGTGACCACTCAGCAACCGCTATTTTTGCATGCCGGCGAATGGTTTTGGCTGTTGCTTGTAAAATTAAACATGTTGAATTTTTATTAGCCGTTATTTTGATGACAAATATGTGGGTATTGTAGAAAATAGCAACCATCGATTATAATAAATTATTTAAAGCAACAATTATTCATTACTTTTGTTAAATGTGTAACTAATAATATAAAATTATAAATATGTGATTTATATTTTTATTTTAAATAATATATTTAAATATTTCTTCAAAATTTAATAACCAAATATTATGTAATATTTATTAGTTTCTGTGACGTGTTGAGTTTTATTTGAAGTAGAAATGCATAGATACTAATATCTTTTGTAAAATATATCAGATTTTAATTATATCAATTGTATATTCAATTCTATAATTGTGTATTATATTTCAATTAATACATTGAACGGAAAACTGATGGAATTACTTTTGTTTGAAATTAATATAAATAAAACATTAAATATAAAGTAGAAAATAAATTACGGATGAAAGCAGTAACTTTTGAACAATTTATTAATTTAGAAATATGTAACTACATATTTCTAACAATTTAGAAATATACTGTTAAACAATTGAAGACCTGAAAGAGACTTTCTTATGAAAATATATAATTTAATTAATAATAATTGAAATGATGATTTAATTAATAATTAAAATATTTTTGTAAATAACTAATTGTAGTACAGTCATTTACTTTTCAACTAAAAACTTCTAAAATATAGAATTTCTAATTTTATTGTCATCGTGGCCTTGCCTTTAGTCAGGTTCAAGGCAGGTAGTCAATAAAACCTCACAAATTGGTATCAAATATGATGTTGCTGCTAGCAGCACCAGCAACTAGCGGCTAATAAAACAGCCTAGTGTGACCGTTAGCAACTACAACTTTTGCAACCGATTGCAATTAACGATACATCGTTGGAAAGCCCACAGCGAACTGAGTCTACTATCATACTTATTGCAGAAGAATCAGTTGCTAATTACTGGCTAAAAAATGATTAGAAATTGAATTGCTACCTTCTTATTGACGGGCAACCGTCAAAGAAGTGGTGTGGGCGTGTTTGCGGCACTTTGAATGCGGCCGCCTTTAACGGCTTCCTTTGATAATAAATGCGCCGGCAGATCGGCTCCGGTGTCCACTATATTGTGCCATATCACGCATTAGTACAGGAAGGAAATTATTTTTTTAATGCGTTCGTCTTTAATGTCAGTTTGAAACACTTTTGCGGTTTGATGAAATTAAAAAAGAGTTTTCAGTTTTCAACATACCTGCTGAAAATTTCGATTTTTAAATTCGATTTTTGTAATGAGCCTTTTATGATTACAACATAGTCGTCGGCTGACCTTGAAATGCAAATATCTCAATAATTTTTTTTCGGCCGTCAGGTCGTTTCTGTCGGTCCAGTCACATATTTTTGAAATATTGAAATAATTAATAAATAGGTTGTTTCCAAACTATTTGGGGTAATTATAATTATAAATATGTAAATGAAAGCATTAAAAAAAAACAACAATTTTTTTTGAAGAAAATAGTCTGAACAGGTATGCTTACATTTTCAAAATGTTTTGAAAAATATGCTTAAAGAAAAAATATGTATAAGCTGCTGCTAAAAATTGACAGGAAATTTAGAGTAAAAATTTTCCAGAATGGAATGAAACTTGTCAAACCCATAGGAAATACCTGTTACTGGTGAGGACATTAATATGATCCAAGAAAATATCATCAAGAATGAAATCTACTAATGAAAAAAAAAGTGCGCAAAGTTAACAATTTTGAAAACCGGGTAACCTTGGAAATATCGGCATTATTTCGGTTTTTATTATATGTATTTAGTATTTCCATTGATTCCATAGTTATGTACAAACAACAATATTTTATGTATTGAAGTTCTATTATAAACACAATATTGTCTTATTTCTTTAAAAGTTTAAGCATATGTTAGATCGCCTATCCTTGTGGGCTGACTGAAGGCTATCAATTTTAACCAACACGGACGGAACATTTGTTCCATCTTTATCGCGAGTACAACGATTCTGAGCTCAGCTCAGGTTAAGTTAGTTTCACCTTTGTCCAATAAAGGGCAGCATTATGCAGGGGGTGTCGGTTGACTAACTATAATATGTACAAACAACGGTATTATTATCAATTGAGATATTATTTACTTTACTGTAAGAACCCGATTCAAATTCAAATTTTAAATCTTTCGCGCGAGGTGTAGGGATTGAGGGGCGTGGGGTTAGGGGAAGTCCTACGGAGACTGTGACCATAACTAGCAGGTAGTTGTGCCCCCGGGAAAGGGATGATGATTCGGTTTTGAACCTTCTTACCACTCGCATGCAGATTTGGTTAAATACTTTATTGTAGTTTTAGTGTTGTGTGCTGAAATTCCAGGTAATACCATTTATATGTGTTGCAATATGTTTACTTATTTTGTTTAAATAGTTATATTTTGATTTTCCCTCAATAACTTTATTTAAAGTTATTTAATCTACAATTTTCTTGCTTTGGGTAATCTTTGCTTAGCAATACTCACTCTATTTGGCGTAGGGAGCGTATTTAGCGATTTGCGTCCATCTAAATTATTTTGTAAAACTTATTTGGTATAATAATATTTGCGCGTCACGAATATTTTGTCATTTGTTTCGTGTTCCGCGTCCTTTTTTTTTGCCAACCTGGGTGTACTGTTTATGTCTGGCGATCAGTAACATAAACACTTGACGCCAAGGGTCGCTAAAGGAATGCAGGTACACGACACCCTCGGTTATGGTTCGCTCTATTTGTAAAATTGTTATTTAGTAAAATTATAGTTTGATTCTAATACACAAATGGGTTCTAGGTGATTACAAAGTTTTAGTGGGGTTTTTGACACCTAGAGCGCCCCCACACTTTTTTGTTATAGTTATCTTGTTTGCTAATAATTGTTTGTCTTTTTTGTTTGTTTATTTCTTGGTTGTGGGTTTTTACTGGTATTTAGTTTGCTTTATTGTTTAACCCTGGGTTTGCTGGTTCTTGGCTGCTTGCTTTGTCTTTGGTGTATATTATTATTATTTGTGGATTTGTTTCATTGGTTGTGGTTGTTTTGTCCACATATTAATAGCGGAGACAACGAACGAAAACCGTTGCAGGGAGAAAGGAGCGGCAAACGTAAGCACCTTAAGCTGCGAAGACAGTGGGCTGACACCGTCAGTACCTCTGCTACGCTTTTCCTTTATGCGTCTCGTTATTATTGTTTTATTATTATGACTGTTGTTGTTTGTTGCTTTGGTTTGTCTTTTGTGGTTGTATTGTTCACCTATTAATAGTGTAGGCAACGAATGAAAACCGTTGTAGGGAGAAAGGAGCGGCAAACGTAAGCACCTTAAGCTGCGAAGACAGTGGGCTGACACCGTCAGTACCTCTGCTACGTTTTTCACTTATAAGCCTCATTATTATTGTTTTATTATTATTATTCTTTGCTGATTTGGATTGACCTGAGAATGTCATTCATTCATAATAACGAATAGTTCAAATGAACATCGTTGTAGAGTGCAGAGAGCGGTGAGGCGGTACCCGAAAAGCTCCGAAACCCGGAGTGGGCCCGTCCCGACAATAACCAGCAACGCTTTTCCTTTGTTAAGTTTCGTTATTTGACTTTCTATTTATGCCAAATGTTCGATGGTCGACCTACAGCAAAGCCCTACCGTGCAAAATAATAAATCAAAAAAGCCAGAGTCACCTGATCACAACAATTAAACATTATCACCACTTTGGAAACTCCAAGGCAGCATAACTTCAAAGCAAAAACTGAAAGTACAAAGGGAGCAACTATCAACCATATAAACTGGAGATAATATAACAACGTTCAATAACCATAAACATGAAATCAACGAATGTTACGACATACTTCAACTATAGTTAAATCCTTCAATAAATCGAAGATAACTATATTCTCTTGTTTTTCTTAATTCCTTTAAATTACTTATATTATTTATTGTGTTGTGTTAGTATTTTTCTTGTAAAGGTAAGTGAACCTTTCTATGTCTTTCTCCAGTTGGATCCTGAACATTCTGTGTGCATAATTCTTAGTTTTCACAACGTAGTAGTGGGGTCCTACCAATTTGTTTGAGTTTTGACGATCACGAGCCATATTTAAATATTTGCGTTAGTTCACTTTATGGGAATTTTTTTGTTTGTTGCACACAGAGGATTGGGTTTACTACGTGAGTGTCTATTTTTTTTTCTTTTGGAGGCGTGGCTTCTTCAGAGCGCGCGTACTTTTGTTAAGGGGAGGGGGTACAGACACTTACAGAATTTGGTGCCGTGACCAGGATTCAATTTGTCGAAGGCATAGATGCTCATTATGCTTTGGTAGTTTGTTTTTTGCAGTCGTACTCTTGTGTGTTGAAATTCCAGATAAGTACGAGAAGTCTCTCCCACCTGACAATCCAACGGGGATAAACTTTCCGACTATCTGACCTTCACCCTGAGATGTCTCTCCCACGTCGAAGCCCCGATGAGCCCAGGCTATCATTACGCCGTTCCGAATGCCAACCTGAGGAGCCACCTATTTCGACCCTTGGACAAGGAGGAATGAACATGCGTCCCCAAACTGTGGAAAAGACAATTATAGAAGGAAACAAAACTGGAAACCCTGCCGAAACACTCTGTCAGTCGGACCACCAACCACAACGACCCGTTAGCCCTACTATGAGTAAGAACATTTGTGTAAACCCCAAACCGTCTACCATTCGTCTACAGCAACAGATTGATGAACTACAAACCACCGTCAAGTCTCAATCTGATGCTATACAAGTTGTCATGCAACAATTAGTGAATACCAATGCCTTACTAGCCCAGTTAACATCACAAACCCTTCCTTCGAATGTCACAACCTTACCCTGTGTGTCGTCTAATGAGTTTACTCCAAATGCTACGACATTGCCACTTACAACATTAATCTCGCCCACCACCCTTCCATCAGCTATCGCGACAATACCTGCTGTACCATCAATGTCGCCCGTCACCACAACATCTTCCATGCCAGGAGTGACTTTCACCCCTCTACCATTATCAATGTTGGTACCGACTAAGAACCCAGTGATATCATCTAGTGTGACCTCTCCGCCTATTGTAGACCCGCTCTTCTCCACACCAAAGTCATCTTCTATGTCTGACCCACCGAGATATTCACAATCTCTGACGTCCCCTGCCGTTGTAACAGCTCCCTCTGTAGACATTCAGAGCTCTCAATCTGTCAACCTAGGTCCGCCTACATTGTCAACCCCATCAACGACGAATGCTGCTGATGAGTGGAAACACATCGCTATTGCCCTCTCCAATAATTGGAAAACACCATCTATCCCAGCAATTCCTCGTCCAATATTCGGAGATGCCTACTTTCAAACTCCTATTCGATTTTTAGAGAAATTTGAAAGTTACTTTAACCGTTTCAAGGGACAACCGGTTGACAAACTCGAGGAAGTCTTAGCCTGCTTCTCAGGAAAGGTAGAGTTATGGGCTACTGTTTGTCGTAGCGAATGGGAAAATTATGAGGATTTTAAAAAGCATTTTATCGCTCATTACTGGTCCCATGCTCACCAGCGTAAATTACTCTCCCGTACTCTCGCTTCACCCTATGACACTAGCCGTAGCACTTCGATGACCGATTTCTTTTTACAACGCGTAGAATTGCTACGTAATCTGACCCTCCCTTTGCCAGAATCTGTTATGGTCGCCGACTTAATGGATTTATTTCCGGCACCTCTTCGATCTTTGTGGAAAGCAATTCCAAGAACGGATCGTTCAGTGTCAGAAGCCCTATCGTTCCTACAGGAGCAGAGCGAAGACCAGGCTTACAAGCGCCGCCGCTTTGATGATCGTCCCCATAAATCCTCGAATTCCAATAAGGATCAACGTTCTCCCGAATCGCCACACGTCTCTACGACTAGTCTCCACGCTGGTGAAAAGAGAAGTCCTAGTAAGAACCACTGGACCCACTCTCGTTCGGAAAACCACCACGGGAACTGTTAAGAAGGTGCACAGACTTCCCTTCCCTTAAGCATAAAACCTTCGACCCTGTTGAATTAGCCCACTCTTTTACTGCTAAGACGATAGGACCCGCAGATATTACTGCATCAACCCCTAGTATTATTCCCCCTTATATAATAATGCCCCATTTGCCTTTGAATCAGTTGAAGGATGTGTACGGACCTGGTTTCAGTATTCTTCATTCGATGGGATGGAAACCTTGTACGGGACTTGGATCTAACCAAGATGGTATCGTTACCCCCATTGATACACACTTTCCACGTGCCCCATTGCCTTTAGTCGAACGACAAATCCTTGATATCGAACTACCAATCTCTATCCTCCATACTGCCGGTGTGTCCCCTTGTCATCGTCCGTGTATTACTTTACCCCATCTGATGGTAAAAGTGCAACATTTATGTTTCCCAGCATTGTTAGACACTGGTAGCGAGGTCTCTTGTATCAACGAAGAGAATTTTGGCGCTATTGGCACGACTTTCCCAAAATTACCATTATCCAATACTTTTATTCGAGGTGTTACTGGACATCAGAGTTGTAGAATAAAGTATCAAGTCCTCATAGAGTTCCAATTGATTGGAGGTCCGAACTCTTCTGCTGTTTTTCTTGTTGTCAAAAACTTGGTCCGCCCTATGATCCTTGGAATGGATTGGTTCTCTCATGTTCAAGGAACTGTTGATTTTAACAATTATAATATAAAGATAAAAGTAGATGACGTTTCCCATATTGTTCCGTTAAGTCGTGATGCTTACGTGAAAATAGAAACACCTCCCTTGACTGCTACGACTTCAGGAATTGTTTCTACTCCGGTCCCTAATTTTACGTCCATTGAGGAAATTAATTCCAAAATATCATCGATCACCAATATTCGTCCTGATGAGCGTAGGTTACTTTCGTCCCTATTTCTTCGATTTGGGAAATTATTTTCCAAAATTCCTGGCCGAACCCATAAATATTATCATACCATTAAGATGCATGATGCTACCCCCTTTATGAGGAGACCATACCCCATTCCTGTCAGTTTGCGAGCTGCTGCAGAACGAACAATCGAAGAGATGTTAGAGATTGGGGTTATAAAACGGGAACCATCGTCTTTTGCTAGTCCAGCTACGGTTGTTCGAAAGAAAAATGGTGAAGTACGTATATGTCTAGATGCTAGATGGCTTAATCAAAGGATGATTCCCGACTATGAATCCCCAAGAACGCCGGAAGATATCCTCCAATCTTTCCAGGGTACCAAATATATGTCTACGATCGATCTACGGTCCTCGTATTGGCAAATTCCTCTCAGTCCAGACAGTACCAAGTACACCGGGTTTCTTTTTAATGGAAAGTCTTACGTGTATCAAGTTTTGCCTTTTGGACTTAAAACTGCAGTAGGTTCCTTTAGTCGAGGCATGGATCTCATTCTTGGTCCTGAAGTTAGGGAATTCACGTTTAATTATATCGATGACCTCCTTATAGTCTCCCCATCTTTCGAAGAACATATAAAACACCTCAAAATGGTCTTTACTCGATTAGAAGATGCTTCTATGACAATAAATTTTGAAAAATCCGTTTTCCTTCAAGATCGCTGCCATTTCCTTGGTTTTATATTAACCCCATCTGGCGTAGTTGCCGACCCCGAAAAGATCAGAGCCATTCAAGAGTTCCCTCCGCCTAAATGTACAAAACACTTACGTGCTTTTCTTGGTGTTTGTGGGTTTTATAGAAAATTCGTGGACAAATACAGTCATGAGATAGTTCCTTTAACCCGACTACTTGGGAAAAGTGTTAGGTGGAATTGGGGGGCGTCTGAAGAAATTGCTTTTCAGCGTTTAAAAACCCTATTTCTCCACACCGTTATGTTACGGTTTCCCGATTTTGACAAGGTGTTTTATTTACAAACTGACAGCTCAGGAACTGCTATAGGAGCAGAGCTTTACCAGTACACTGCAGATAATGATAGAGGTGTCATTGCCTTTGCAAGCCGTATCCTACGAGGCCCCGAACTTTTTTACACTGTCACCGAGAAAGAACTGTTAGCCATCATGTTTGGTCTGCAAAAGTTCCGTACCCTTCTTCTAGGCCACCGACTGATAATACGTACCGATCATTACGCCCTGAAATTCTTGAAGCAATGTAGACTTCTGAACGAGCGTCTTACTAGGTGGTCCCTTAAACTTAACGAATTCGACTACGAGGTAGAACATGTCCGAGGTGTTGACAATGTGGTCGCCGATACACTTTCAAGATATCCACCAGGTGCCTCCGAACCAGCATCACAGATGAATTGTCCCCTAGTTGCCGTGATTTCCCAACCTTTGGATTCGGCTCAGATAAAACAGCTCCAATCTCTTTTTGAAGATTTGCCCACTCAACAGCGACTTGATTTTTTTTGCGGTACCCTCATCCAGGCGTTGAAGGACGACTGTTCCCCAAATGACCCACGACTTGCCAAATATTTTTTGCGCTGTTCCCTCAGAGACGACACACTCATTTATCGTTGTTTCCCAGACAACCCACCTACTTTAGTTATTCCCTCAAGTATCCGAGATGAAACCATTCGTCTTTTCCATGAACACTTTGGTCACTATGGTTTCCGTAAGATTTATAAAATCTTCTCCCGTCTTTTCTTTTGCCCCCAATTGCGACACCATATAAAGAAAATCATCCGTACATGCCAATTGTGCCAGAAGTCGAAACACCCCCACCGAACTCTCATAGGCGAGACTCACCCCATTCTTGCAAATAACCCAGGAGACCTTGTGACAGTGGATTACTTTGGACCACTCCCAGAAGGAAGAGGCAGAGTCTCATATATATTTGTCGTGATAGACACTTTCAGTAAATATACACGTCTATATCCCCTTCGGCGAGCGCAAGCAAAGATTTCTGCCCAGAAGATCATTGAAGACTTTCACAAAATCATCCCCATTAAAACAATTCTCAGTGACCACGGAACTCAGTTCTTATCAAAAGACTGGCAGAACGCTATGAAGAGGAGTAACATAAGGGCCACCTTTTCCTCCATTCGACACCCCGGTTCCAACCCTACCGAGAGAGTTATGAAGGAACTTGGAAGATTGTTCCGAGCATACTGTCATGACTCCCACACCAGCTGGAACACAATACTGCCATCGGTTGAAATGCTATTCAATTGTACACCTCATTCTAGTACAGGGTACTCTC
This sequence comes from Aphodius granarius, assembly GCA_963971325.1. Taxonomy (NCBI): domain Eukaryota; kingdom Metazoa; phylum Arthropoda; class Insecta; order Coleoptera; family Scarabaeidae; genus Aphodius; species Aphodius granarius. The sequence continues at coordinate 18,272,971 of OZ020221.1, forward strand.
CTAGCCAAGTTCTTTATGGGAAGAATCCCGACAGTCCCTTCACCAAGTGGATCAACTCTATCGTCCCATGGTCTAGTCCACCCCCGGTAGACGAAATCCGCCAAAACGTCCGTAGAAATTCACAAAGGGCCGCAGAAGTTCGCAAACGTCATCGTAAGACATACTTGGACGCCCTACATGTTGACGATTACGTTTTGTTACGAGAAGCACCTACCTCTGATGCTGCCGCCAAGAGAACAGCCAAGTTCTGTCTGCTGTATTCTGGTCCATACCGTATCACCGATCAACCCTACCCCAATGTTTATACCCTCTGTGACCCCCAAACTGAGGTACGAAAAGGAAATTACAATATTTCTAACTTAAAGCTATTTCATCGTCTGATATAAAAGCTTCCCACTATGAAGGACTACTCCCATTTGATGTTGCCCGTCGCCTTCACCATTCACCTACCCACTATTTCACTTAATGACGTTTTCACCCTGTGACACTCCAACCTATTTTTCCTCTAGTGCGCGTTAGTGTTGCCCAGTGCGCGGAACCTACTTTACGTGTGCGTTGCCCTGTTACAACCCTTTGTGCTGTGACACACGACAAAAAACCGATGTATCTTACTGTGTAACCTAGTTTTGGTTTTATGTAAATTTAAGTTTGCTGATTTTATTTGTTTGTATTGTTAAGTTAGGAATTTGAATCTTCTTCTTATGAATCTAAGAGTCTCCGATTTTTCATTCCGACTTCTTGCGGAAGCCTCTTTCATTCCGAAGACTCTGAGGGGCGTATGTAAGAACCCGATTCAAATTCAAATTTTAAATCTTTCGCGCGAGGTGTAGGGATTGAGGGGCGTGGGGTTAGGGGAAGTCCTACGGAGACTGTGACCATAACTAGCAGGTAGTTGTGCCCCCGGGAAAGGGATGATGATTCGGTTTTGAACCTTCTTACCACTCGCATGCAGATTTGGTTAAATACTTTATTGTAGTTTTAGTGTTGTGTGCTGAAATTCCAGGTAATACCATTTATATGTGTTGCAATATGTTTACTTATTTTGTTTAAATAGTTATATTTTGATTTTCCCTCAATAACTTTATTTAAAGTTATTTAATCTACAATTTTCTTGCTTTGGGTAATCTTTGCTTAGCAATACTCACTCTATTTGGCGTAGGGAGCGTATTTAGCGATTTGCGTCCATCTAAATTATTTTGTAAAACTTATTTGGTATAATAATATTTGCGCGTCACGAATATTTTGTCATTTGTTTCGTGTTCCGCGTCCTTTTTTTTTGCCAACCTGGGTGTACTGTTTATGTCTGGCGATCAGTAACATAAACACTTGACGCCAAGGGTCGCTAAAGGAATGCAGGTACACGACACCCTCGGTTATGGTTCGCTCTATTTGTAAAATTGTTATTTAGTAAAATTATAGTTTGATTCTAATACACAAATGGGTTCTAGGTGATTACAAAGTTTTAGTGGGGTTTTTGACACCTAGAGCGCCCCCACACTTTTTTGTTATAGTTATCTTGTTTGCTAATAATTGTTTGTCTTTTTTGTTTGTTTATTTCTTGGTTGTGGGTTTTTACTGGTATTTAGTTTGCTTTATTGTTTAACCCTGGGTTTGCTGGTTCTTGGCTGCTTGCTTTGTCTTTGGTGTATATTATTATTATTTGTGGATTTGTTTCATTGGTTGTGGTTGTTTTGTCCACATATTAATAGCGGAGACAACGAACGAAAACCGTTGCAGGGAGAAAGGAGCGGCAAACGTAAGCACCTTAAGCTGCGAAGACAGTGGGCTGACACCGTCAGTACCTCTGCTACGCTTTTCCTTTATGCGTCTCGTTATTATTGTTTTATTATTATGACTGTTGTTGTTTGTTGCTTTGGTTTGTCTTTTGTGGTTGTATTGTTCACCTATTAATAGTGTAGGCAACGAATGAAAACCGTTGTAGGGAGAAAGGAGCGGCAAACGTAAGCACCTTAAGCTGCGAAGACAGTGGGCTGACACCGTCAGTACCTCTGCTACGTTTTTCACTTATAAGCCTCATTATTATTGTTTTATTATTATTATTCTTTGCTGATTTGGATTGACCTGAGAATGTCATTCATTCATAATAACGAATAGTTCAAATGAACATCGTTGTAGAGTGCAGAGAGCGGTGAGGCGGTACCCGAAAAGCTCCGAAACCCGGAGTGGGCCCGTCCCGACAATAACCAGCAACGCTTTTCCTTTGTTAAGTTTCGTTATTTGACTTTCTATTTATGCCAAATGTTCGATGGTCGACCTACAGCAAAGCCCTACCGTGCAAAATAATAAATCAAAAAAGCCAGAGTCACCTGATCACAACAATTAAACATTATCACCACTTTGGAAACTCCAAGGCAGCATAACTTCAAAGCAAAAACTGAAAGTACAAAGGGAGCAACTATCAACCATATAAACTGGAGATAATATAACAACGTTCAATAACCATAAACATGAAATCAACGAATGTTACGACATACTTCAACTATAGTTAAATCCTTCAATAAATCGAAGATAACTATATTCTCTTGTTTTTCTTAATTCCTTTAAATTACTTATATTATTTATTGTGTTGTGTTAGTATTTTTCTTGTAAAGGTAAGTGAACCTTTCTATGTCTTTCTCCAGTTGGATCCTGAACATTCTGTGTGCATAATTCTTAGTTTTCACAACGTAGTAGTGGGGTCCTACCAATTTGTTTGAGTTTTGACGATCACGAGCCATATTTAAATATTTGCGTTAGTTCACTTTATGGGAATTTTTTTGTTTGTTGCACACAGAGGATTGGGTTTACTACGTGAGTGTCTATTTTTTTTTCTTTTGGAGGCGTGGCTTCTTCAGAGCGCGCGTACTTTTGTTAAGGGGAGGGGGTACAGACACTTACAGAATTTGGTGCCGTGACCAGGATTCAATTTGTCGAAGGCATAGATGCTCATTATGCTTTGGTAGTTTGTTTTTTGCAGTCGTACTCTTGTGTGTTGAAATTCCAGATAAGTACGAGAAGTCTCTCCCACCTGACAATCCAACGGGGATAAACTTTCCGACTATCTGACCTTCACCCTGAGATGTCTCTCCCACGTCGAAGCCCCGATGAGCCCAGGCTATCATTACGCCGTTCCGAATGCCAACCTGAGGAGCCACCTATTTCGACCCTTGGACAAGGAGGAATGAACATGCGTCCCCAAACTGTGGAAAAGACAATTATAGAAGGAAACAAAACTGGAAACCCTGCCGAAACACTCTGTCAGTCGGACCACCAACCACAACGACCCGTTAGCCCTACTATGAGTAAGAACATTTGTGTAAACCCCAAACCGTCTACCATTCGTCTACAGCAACAGATTGATGAACTACAAACCACCGTCAAGTCTCAATCTGATGCTATACAAGTTGTCATGCAACAATTAGTGAATACCAATGCCTTACTAGCCCAGTTAACATCACAAACCCTTCCTTCGAATGTCACAACCTTACCCTGTGTGTCGTCTAATGAGTTTACTCCAAATGCTACGACATTGCCACTTACAACATTAATCTCGCCCACCACCCTTCCATCAGCTATCGCGACAATACCTGCTGTACCATCAATGTCGCCCGTCACCACAACATCTTCCATGCCAGGAGTGACTTTCACCCCTCTACCATTATCAATGTTGGTACCGACTAAGAACCCAGTGATATCATCTAGTGTGACCTCTCCGCCTATTGTAGACCCGCTCTTCTCCACACCAAAGTCATCTTCTATGTCTGACCCACCGAGATATTCACAATCTCTGACGTCCCCTGCCGTTGTAACAGCTCCCTCTGTAGACATTCAGAGCTCTCAATCTGTCAACCTAGGTCCGCCTACATTGTCAACCCCATCAACGACGAATGCTGCTGATGAGTGGAAACACATCGCTATTGCCCTCTCCAATAATTGGAAAACACCATCTATCCCAGCAATTCCTCGTCCAATATTCGGAGATGCCTACTTTCAAACTCCTATTCGATTTTTAGAGAAATTTGAAAGTTACTTTAACCGTTTCAAGGGACAACCGGTTGACAAACTCGAGGAAGTCTTAGCCTGCTTCTCAGGAAAGGTAGAGTTATGGGCTACTGTTTGTCGTAGCGAATGGGAAAATTATGAGGATTTTAAAAAGCATTTTATCGCTCATTACTGGTCCCATGCTCACCAGCGTAAATTACTCTCCCGTACTCTCGCTTCACCCTATGACACTAGCCGTAGCACTTCGATGACCGATTTCTTTTTACAACGCGTAGAATTGCTACGTAATCTGACCCTCCCTTTGCCAGAATCTGTTATGGTCGCCGACTTAATGGATTTATTTCCGGCACCTCTTCGATCTTTGTGGAAAGCAATTCCAAGAACGGATCGTTCAGTGTCAGAAGCCCTATCGTTCCTACAGGAGCAGAGCGAAGACCAGGCTTACAAGCGCCGCCGCTTTGATGATCGTCCCCATAAATCCTCGAATTCCAATAAGGATCAACGTTCTCCCGAATCGCCACACGTCTCTACGACTAGTCTCCACGCTGGTGAAAAGAGAAGTCCTAGTAAGAACCACTGGACCCACTCTCGTTCGGAAAACCACCACGGGAACTGTTAAGAAGGTGCACAGACTTCCCTTCCCTTAAGCATAAAACCTTCGACCCTGTTGAATTAGCCCACTCTTTTACTGCTAAGACGATAGGACCCGCAGATATTACTGCATCAACCCCTAGTATTATTCCCCCTTATATAATAATGCCCCATTTGCCTTTGAATCAGTTGAAGGATGTGTACGGACCTGGTTTCAGTATTCTTCATTCGATGGGATGGAAACCTTGTACGGGACTTGGATCTAACCAAGATGGTATCGTTACCCCCATTGATACACACTTTCCACGTGCCCCATTGCCTTTAGTCGAACGACAAATCCTTGATATCGAACTACCAATCTCTATCCTCCATACTGCCGGTGTGTCCCCTTGTCATCGTCCGTGTATTACTTTACCCCATCTGATGGTAAAAGTGCAACATTTATGTTTCCCAGCATTGTTAGACACTGGTAGCGAGGTCTCTTGTATCAACGAAGAGAATTTTGGCGCTATTGGCACGACTTTCCCAAAATTACCATTATCCAATACTTTTATTCGAGGTGTTACTGGACATCAGAGTTGTAGAATAAAGTATCAAGTCCTCATAGAGTTCCAATTGATTGGAGGTCCGAACTCTTCTGCTGTTTTTCTTGTTGTCAAAAACTTGGTCCGCCCTATGATCCTTGGAATGGATTGGTTCTCTCATGTTCAAGGAACTGTTGATTTTAACAATTATAATATAAAGATAAAAGTAGATGACGTTTCCCATATTGTTCCGTTAAGTCGTGATGCTTACGTGAAAATAGAAACACCTCCCTTGACTGCTACGACTTCAGGAATTGTTTCTACTCCGGTCCCTAATTTTACGTCCATTGAGGAAATTAATTCCAAAATATCATCGATCACCAATATTCGTCCTGATGAGCGTAGGTTACTTTCGTCCCTATTTCTTCGATTTGGGAAATTATTTTCCAAAATTCCTGGCCGAACCCATAAATATTATCATACCATTAAGATGCATGATGCTACCCCCTTTATGAGGAGACCATACCCCATTCCTGTCAGTTTGCGAGCTGCTGCAGAACGAACAATCGAAGAGATGTTAGAGATTGGGGTTATAAAACGGGAACCATCGTCTTTTGCTAGTCCAGCTACGGTTGTTCGAAAGAAAAATGGTGAAGTACGTATATGTCTAGATGCTAGATGGCTTAATCAAAGGATGATTCCCGACTATGAATCCCCAAGAACGCCGGAAGATATCCTCCAATCTTTCCAGGGTACCAAATATATGTCTACGATCGATCTACGGTCCTCGTATTGGCAAATTCCTCTCAGTCCAGACAGTACCAAGTACACCGGGTTTCTTTTTAATGGAAAGTCTTACGTGTATCAAGTTTTGCCTTTTGGACTTAAAACTGCAGTAGGTTCCTTTAGTCGAGGCATGGATCTCATTCTTGGTCCTGAAGTTAGGGAATTCACGTTTAATTATATCGATGACCTCCTTATAGTCTCCCCATCTTTCGAAGAACATATAAAACACCTCAAAATGGTCTTTACTCGATTAGAAGATGCTTCTATGACAATAAATTTTGAAAAATCCGTTTTCCTTCAAGATCGCTGCCATTTCCTTGGTTTTATATTAACCCCATCTGGCGTAGTTGCCGACCCCGAAAAGATCAGAGCCATTCAAGAGTTCCCTCCGCCTAAATGTACAAAACACTTACGTGCTTTTCTTGGTGTTTGTGGGTTTTATAGAAAATTCGTGGACAAATACAGTCATGAGATAGTTCCTTTAACCCGACTACTTGGGAAAAGTGTTAGGTGGAATTGGGGGGCGTCTGAAGAAATTGCTTTTCAGCGTTTAAAAACCCTATTTCTCCACACCGTTATGTTACGGTTTCCCGATTTTGACAAGGTGTTTTATTTACAAACTGACAGCTCAGGAACTGCTATAGGAGCAGAGCTTTACCAGTACACTGCAGATAATGATAGAGGTGTCATTGCCTTTGCAAGCCGTATCCTACGAGGCCCCGAACTTTTTTACACTGTCACCGAGAAAGAACTGTTAGCCATCATGTTTGGTCTGCAAAAGTTCCGTACCCTTCTTCTAGGCCACCGACTGATAATACGTACCGATCATTACGCCCTGAAATTCTTGAAGCAATGTAGACTTCTGAACGAGCGTCTTACTAGGTGGTCCCTTAAACTTAACGAATTCGACTACGAGGTAGAACATGTCCGAGGTGTTGACAATGTGGTCGCCGATACACTTTCAAGATATCCACCAGGTGCCTCCGAACCAGCATCACAGATGAATTGTCCCCTAGTTGCCGTGATTTCCCAACCTTTGGATTCGGCTCAGATAAAACAGCTCCAATCTCTTTTTGAAGATTTGCCCACTCAACAGCGACTTGATTTTTTTTGCGGTACCCTCATCCAGGCGTTGAAGGACGACTGTTCCCCAAATGACCCACGACTTGCCAAATATTTTTTGCGCTGTTCCCTCAGAGACGACACACTCATTTATCGTTGTTTCCCAGACAACCCACCTACTTTAGTTATTCCCTCAAGTATCCGAGATGAAACCATTCGTCTTTTCCATGAACACTTTGGTCACTATGGTTTCCGTAAGATTTATAAAATCTTCTCCCGTCTTTTCTTTTGCCCCCAATTGCGACACCATATAAAGAAAATCATCCGTACATGCCAATTGTGCCAGAAGTCGAAACACCCCCACCGAACTCTCATAGGCGAGACTCACCCCATTCTTGCAAATAACCCAGGAGACCTTGTGACAGTGGATTACTTTGGACCACTCCCAGAAGGAAGAGGCAGAGTCTCATATATATTTGTCGTGATAGACACTTTCAGTAAATATACACGTCTATATCCCCTTCGGCGAGCGCAAGCAAAGATTTCTGCCCAGAAGATCATTGAAGACTTTCACAAAATCATCCCCATTAAAACAATTCTCAGTGACCACGGAACTCAGTTCTTATCAAAAGACTGGCAGAACGCTATGAAGAGGAGTAACATAAGGGCCACCTTTTCCTCCATTCGACACCCCGGTTCCAACCCTACCGAGAGAGTTATGAAGGAACTTGGAAGATTGTTCCGAGCATACTGTCATGACTCCCACACCAGCTGGAACACAATACTGCCATCGGTTGAAATGCTATTCAATTGTACACCTCATTCTAGTACAGGGTACTCTCCTAGCCAAGTTCTTTATGGGAAGAATCCCGACAGTCCCTTCACCAAGTGGATCAACTCTATCGTCCCATGGTCTAGTCCACCCCCGGTAGACGAAATCCGCCAAAACGTCCGTAGAAATTCACAAAGGGCCGCAGAAGTTCGCAAACGTCATCGTAAGACATACTTGGACGCCCTACATGTTGACGATTACGTTTTGTTACGAGAAGCACCTACCTCTGATGCTGCCGCCAAGAGAACAGCCAAGTTCTGTCTGCTGTATTCTGGTCCATACCGTATCACCGATCAACCCTACCCCAATGTTTATACCCTCTGTGACCCCCAAACTGAGGTACGAAAAGGAAATTACAATATTTCTAACTTAAAGCTATTTCATCGTCTGATATAAAAGCTTCCCACTATGAAGGACTACTCCCATTTGATGTTGCCCGTCGCCTTCACCATTCACCTACCCACTATTTCACTTAATGACGTTTTCACCCTGTGACACTCCAACCTATTTTTCCTCTAGTGCGCGTTAGTGTTGCCCAGTGCGCGGAACCTACTTTACGTGTGCGTTGCCCTGTTACAACCCTTTGTGCTGTGACACACGACAAAAAACCGATGTATCTTACTGTGTAACCTAGTTTTGGTTTTATGTAAATTTAAGTTTGCTGATTTTATTTGTTTGTATTGTTAAGTTAGGAATTTGAATCTTCTTCTTATGAATCTAAGAGTCTCCGATTTTTCATTCCGACTTCTTGCGGAAGCCTCTTTCATTCCGAAGACTCTGAGGGGCGTATGTAAGAACCCGATTCAAATTCAAATTTTAAATCTTTCGCGCGAGGTGTAGGGATTGAGGGGCGTGGGGTTAGGGGAAGTCCTACGGAGACTGTGACCATAACTAGCAGGTAGTTGTGCCCCCGGGAAAGGGATGATGATTCGGTTTTGAACCTTCTTACCACTCGCATGCAGATTTGGTTAAATACTTTATTGTAGTTTTAGTGTTGTGTGCTGAAATTCCAGGTAATACCATTTATATGTGTTGCAATATGTTTACTTATTTTGTTTAAATAGTTATATTTTGATTTTCCCTCAATAACTTTATTTAAAGTTATTTAATCTACAATTTTCTTGCTTTGGGTAATCTTTGCTTAGCAATACTCACTCTATTTGGCGTAGGGAGCGTATTTAGCGATTTGCGTCCATCTAAATTATTTTGTAAAACTTATTTGGTATAATAATATTTGCGCGTCACGAATATTTTGTCATTTGTTTCGTGTTCCGCGTCCTTTTTTTTTGCCAACCTGGGTGTACTGTTTATGTCTGGCGATCAGTAACATAAACACTTGACGCCAAGGGTCGCTAAAGGAATGCAGGTACACGACACCCTCGGTTATGGTTCGCTCTATTTGTAAAATTGTTATTTAGTAAAATTATAGTTTGATTCTAATACACAAATGGGTTCTAGGTGATTACAAAGTTTTAGTGGGGTTTTTGACACCTAGAGCGCCCCCACACTTTTTTGTTATAGTTATCTTGTTTGCTAATAATTGTTTGTCTTTTTTGTTTGTTTATTTCTTGGTTGTGGGTTTTTACTGGTATTTAGTTTGCTTTATTGTTTAACCCTGGGTTTGCTGGTTCTTGGCTGCTTGCTTTGTCTTTGGTGTATATTATTATTATTTGTGGATTTGTTTCATTGGTTGTGGTTGTTTTGTCCACATATTAATAGCGGAGACAACGAACGAAAACCGTTGCAGGGAGAAAGGAGCGGCAAACGTAAGCACCTTAAGCTGCGAAGACAGTGGGCTGACACCGTCAGTACCTCTGCTACGCTTTTCCTTTATGCGTCTCGTTATTATTGTTTTATTATTATGACTGTTGTTGTTTGTTGCTTTGGTTTGTCTTTTGTGGTTGTATTGTTCACCTATTAATAGTGTAGGCAACGAATGAAAACCGTTGTAGGGAGAAAGGAGCGGCAAACGTAAGCACCTTAAGCTGCGAAGACAGTGGGCTGACACCGTCAGTACCTCTGCTACGTTTTTCACTTATAAGCCTCATTATTATTGTTTTATTATTATTATTCTTTGCTGATTTGGATTGACCTGAGAATGTCATTCATTCATAATAACGAATAGTTCAAATGAACATCGTTGTAGAGTGCAGAGAGCGGTGAGGCGGTACCCGAAAAGCTCCGAAACCCGGAGTGGGCCCGTCCCGACAATAACCAGCAACGCTTTTCCTTTGTTAAGTTTCGTTATTTGACTTTCTATTTATGCCAAATGTTCGATGGTCGACCTACAGCAAAGCCCTACCGTGCAAAATAATAAATCAAAAAAGCCAGAGTCACCTGATCACAACAATTAAACATTATCACCACTTTGGAAACTCCAAGGCAGCATAACTTCAAAGCAAAAACTGAAAGTACAAAGGGAGCAACTATCAACCATATAAACTGGAGATAATATAACAACGTTCAATAACCATAAACATGAAATCAACGAATGTTACGACATACTTCAACTATAGTTAAATCCTTCAATAAATCGAAGATAACTATATTCTCTTGTTTTTCTTAATTCCTTTAAATTACTTATATTATTTATTGTGTTGTGTTAGTATTTTTCTTGTAAAGGTAAGTGAACCTTTCTATGTCTTTCTCCAGTTGGATCCTGAACATTCTGTGTGCATAATTCTTAGTTTTCACAACGTAGTAGTGGGGTCCTACCAATTTGTTTGAGTTTTGACGATCACGAGCCATATTTAAATATTTGCGTTAGTTCACTTTATGGGAATTTTTTTGTTTGTTGCACACAGAGGATTGGGTTTACTACGTGAGTGTCTATTTTTTTTTCTTTTGGAGGCGTGGCTTCTTCAGAGCGCGCGTACTTTTGTTAAGGGGAGGGGGTACAGACACTTACATTACCAAACCGGATTTGTGATGGTAAAGTAGTTCTCACATGTAACTATTCTCCTATCCTTTTCTATAGCATATAAATGCTGCCTTTTGCGCCTGCTCTTATATTTTAAATCGCAACAGCCTTAAGAACTGTCAACTTTTGTGGCAATCCTCTACCACCATGTCTGCAACAAAACTATCTACATTTAATATACATACTATCAATTACGAAAAACGATGATGGTCAATTATAATACCAATTTACCTGTTCATAACTGGCAACCCACTATTACAGCCACGAAAACCATCTAACATTCTGGCTACCTACCTCGTTGAAACACTGGAGCAACAAAACCTTTTTGCTCACTTGCAGCACAGAATACCTTATACCATATTCTTCACCTATAACTATCCCACCGCCACAAAGGGTTCAGTTGAACTAGTTTATCACCGTTTTGTACTCCACTTGCTTTAATACATCACAAAAAAGCAAAAACTTAGACAAACTTATTAAATGTATTCTTCTTATCTTAGCTTTACAATATAAACAATAAAGAGGATCAAGGTACGTATAATAATGCTCCATCACGAGCCAACTTATCGGCAGCTTCGTTTCCAATAATCCCTTTATGACCAGCAACGTGGACCTGCAGATAAACCCAACAATAAACTAACATTGTTAATTTTATTTTTCATTTCCTTACCCATTTAACTTCATCTATTTTCGAACAGTACTGGTCCAAAATTTCGAAATCTACCTTGTTTTTTACATCACCACCCGTTGACAACTTCCAGTTATTCTTCTTCCATTTCTTGATCCAGGAAGTCATGGCGTTTATCACAAATTGTGAGTCAGTCTTGATACATAATTTCTTAATATCTAAAAAACGAATGTTCTATAACATGTAATGCACATTCAATAAAAAAATGTACTGTTTTTGTTACTTCAACATTTCCTGACAACTCACAATAACGCAAACAAAACCTTGAGATTATGTTCAACGTTTTATATGTTAATTCCTAAAGCATATAGGCAATATAAATTTAAGAAAAAGATTAAATCATGGCACATTAGAGGTGTTTCATATTGAACATACTATTTGCAATGCAATGCAGTCTTGCATACTTCCATATTTGGTACCTGTTATAGCTGCCAGCCGACGGATGCGTTTTTGTTTACATACTAGAGATTTAAGCAATATTTGCATTAAACTGATTAACAAATTACAATGAGAAATACAAATTACTTAATTTTGATAGTTTTATTTCTGACAATGGCATTAATTAAGCCATTGTCTCAAGAAGCTGACTCAAATTCTTCATTTGGTCTATAAATGAAACGTGGTTGGTACTATGCTGGCCACAGCAGATTTTTTATGCTAGACTGGTGAATAAATTTTATTTTCGAGTTTGTTATATGCGAGTTGGCCACATAACATCATCTGTTAGAATATTTTCAGTCTTTCCACAATCATCAAGCGTTTTTTATGGTGGTCGACATTTAATTGCAATTTTCACACAGAAAAACTAAACCAAGGAAATCGTTACATAGATGTATGACTCCTAATAAGTCATACTGTATCCTGATAAATCACTTTATGACAAATATTTGCTTAATTTTTTTACTTGTGTAGAATATAGTATTTTTTTTTATATCATGTATTCATATTTCCACTGATGTTGAAACGAACATATTATGTTACGCATACGTCATCTGTAGCTCTAAAAGGTTCCTTTTAATAAATCACAAAGATAGAATGCCACATTTTTTTCGCATTTAAAAGTATGTATTACTCAATCGTACTCTTCTACACTTACTATTTTCTTCAGCTACTTTAAGAGCTTTTATACACGCTTGAATCTCGCCTACATTGTTTGTAGCCTTTCCGACCACTGGTGCAGAGACATTCCTATAAACAATAAAAAAACAAAAAATTAAAATATAGGGTGCCATTTTTTTGACTGTCACCATGAAGATGAATATAGACCAAGGTTTCCCAAACTGTGTACTGCATAACACCAGGGATTGCAAAGAGTTAGTAAGTGTTCCGCACAGTGGCATCTTAACTTAATAGACTGTTGGTCAAAAAAAAAGCATAAAAAATTACTTCAATTATAACAATATTGTGATTTCATCTGTACAATGACCTTTAGAGAAAGGTATTTTAATGAGAGAAGGCAAAAGAGGGAAATTTGCTCCGAATCAGAAAATTCCAAAAATACCTACTAAATCAATTGATATTAATTGATAATTTATTAATAAGCAAAATCCCCATGGTGACCGTTGACAAAAGGTCAAATAGCGTATGAGTATACTTACAGTGGATGATTCGGCCCAAACCAAACTCCAAGACCTGCCTTTGCACCCATACGACCATTGTTTTCGCAGGCGCCGTCTGTGTAAACGACAACAAAGTCATTGTCATAAGTGAAATCTGGCTTACTGCGTTTGGCAGGTGTCTCAACTTCGTCGCTACTCGGTATATCATCCAGTAACTTTGTAGTGCTTGTCGAATATTGACGAATATTGCTAGAGGAATATAAATACTAACTAAATAAGCAGGTTGTTAATTGTTTGAGTGTACTGTCAAAGATCCAGTATGATTTGTGAACATAGAAATGGACAATTGTGTTTATTACGACTCTCAACACAAGGGGCGAATTGTTGAATAGTTATCACCTGCTTAAACTAATTCGAAAGATGCACTAACCGAATGTTTGCACTTGAAACAGCAGTAGAGTTCTTCTGTATTTTGCACATCATACATTTTATAACAGTGATTTCCTGTACCAGCTTTGAAACTTGGTTCTCGACCCTAGCAAGCCTTTCGGATAAATGCTTTAGTTCGTCCCTACAAATAACAAATACTGTACATTAGAACAATATACAGAAGGAAAGAAAAGTTCGAGTAGCATGCCAGCATACTTACTTTGGGTCCATATTGTCGCCCCTACTCTTATAGAAAATACTACCTTGTAAAATGCTACACTGGGTTAATGTGCAATAATTAAAACCTACATCTGTTAAATATTTTAGAATCGAGTTAAAAATCCTAATCATTTAAACGTGGGCTAACCTATTTTTACACCCTTTGATTGGACTAAATTTTTTGAAAACACTTTCCTCTCGTCTGGCAATCTGAAGTTTGCTAAGAACTAGAACTTGACATATCTATGCTACCATACCCGGATAATATAAACATATAAACTTATAATATCATCCATTTTTATTTTCTGTTTATTATTTATTTTTTTAACAATTATGCTGTTTTTGTTTATTTTTCTGTTCTTTCTTTTTTTTGGTCTAAGAAATCTGGGGAATTTCATTCCTACAATCTAGAGTAGAGTCCGTTCAAACTAAGAAGGTCACCCTGAAGTTGCAGCGGATTAGGATGCGCAGAGACTAATTTATCATTCAAGGGCGTAGAGTGTTTGGGAGCTTGGAACGCATACATAAAATGTGTCGTGAGTTCGAAACCAAATATTGCGAAATTCTACGTTCATAGTCGTTAATAGTCGAAAACAAAATCATTGAAACATTATTTGAAGCTAATGCTAATAAACAATAATGAAATAAATGGAATCTGCAATATCTGCATGTGTGACTATCTTCTCTATGGTGTTTGAGGTTATGTCACATTGTGTCACATGTTGTATGTTGTTTACATGAGACGGTCGAATTATATGCAAAACAGTTCTGATAAAGTTTCAACAAGTCTAGAACAGGTGTGTAAAGTTAGGTATATACACAGCCATGAACAAAGAGGATAAAAGTACAATTCATAGTGAGAAAGCGAGGTAAGAAAATTTCACAATATTCATTTTTCTTACATTAATTTTGTATTCTATATATTTTAGGAAATAGCGAATTTATTAATTGCCATGGTGAACACTTATGGAGAACATGGGCAATTGTGTACACCCAAACTAGGGAATTCATATATAACATGGAAATTATTTAGGTGTTGACGAATGATTGCAACTCCTCCGTCATCGATTTATCCAACATGACAACTTCTTCCGGGGGGCTTACACAAGGATCCAAGAACAGATGTTTCTGCTACATCAACTACTTTCTTTGCTTTGTTGCAGATGCAATAATAGGTCAAAATTTAACCCCTTTGTATATCATTTCAGTATTTTATTTTGCTTTTTTAGTTAATTAGTATCTGTATATGGAATTATTTAATAACAACTTTGTAGTTGTACTTTTATGTTATTGACATAAATATTATTACAAAGCCTGTTATCACTTTATTTTATAAGAAATAAATGTATACATTGCCACATTCTTGTATTATTTTATTACATTTTAACTACTGATGGGCATAATGAAATGATTTCAAGAATCGAGTTAGTGGTATTCGAACGAATGTTCTGAAAATATTTTGTAAACGTTCTCGTTTATTTACCGATTCTCAAAATCGATTAGAAATCAAAAAGTCTACAAAATATCACAAATATCAATCTTTACAATGGGTACCTGATATCTTCAATTAATAAGAAATATGCATTTGACTCATATTTTTTATCAAAGCTCTTTCTAATATTGGATAGAGGTTTGAAGCGATTGTAATAGTCGATGCAAAGATTTTTTTATGAAACTTGTATGCAACATCGAGAATAGATTATTTTAAGAATCTAATTATCTCCTTTATTATTTCAGGAATCGATTCATGATAATGCCCTCATCAGTTATCTTAACATTCTTTACTTAATATGCATTTTAAAGTTAGATAAAAATTTCGTTGATTGAATACATTAAATTTAATGATCAATCTTCAATTGTGTTTTCACGAATCATACTTAACACGTACAGGAATTTCTAATTAAAGCTCCTGGAATGTATATTTCCTGAGACGACTGTTCTTAAAAATTTTACTAGAGAAAATCTAACCTCAAACATGATTACAAAATTCACTTGAACTGCAATTTATTGTCACTAGTGACACTGGGACATTATATTTTACAGTTTCCAATAGGTCATCATTCCCATGTATACAAGAAAACATGACTTTTGTTGCTTTTCCGTTTTTAAACCCCTTAGGAACGAGCCGCCTCATTTTAGGACGAATCAAGGGCAACAGCTGATTTCTCGCGCATATTTTATTGTCGTTGTTGTGGTATTGAGTGCTCTTCTAAGTTTGAACGGACTCTACAACTTTTAATTTAAATTCGCCTGAACGAGCCAATGTAGATGACGCTATTAATCCTGACTGTTTAAGTTCAAGTTTCTACCACCAGAGCGAAGACTCTTGTAAAAAAAAATATAATTATTCACCTACCCATGAAGTTCTGTATTGCGATTTCTCAAATACGTCAAATTTTGTTGTCCTATTGTGATTACAACTCGTACAAGCAATATATTTTCGACGGATGTGTAGAAAACGTTACCTTTTCTTGCAGGTTCTAACTCATCTGTTCAGGATTTCATGGGTAGGTGAATAGGGTTTATTGGCCTAAGAATAAATAAAAATTTATACGTATATGAACTTTACTTTGGTACTCCCCCCCCCGCTAGCAGCGTAGGGAGGCGTAGGGACATTTCGTGTCGGCTGTAGGGATGTTTCCTATAGAACATCTGGCCACACTGCTGACAAGTGACAACACTGGACAAAAACAAACATAACCTCTTACGGGCATTGCGAGTTTATTGAACGAAAGTAGTGTTGTACCTATTAATTTAAACATTAAACCAATATTAAAAATGGAGGAACAAACTTCAGAACCAATACCTAAGAAGATTAAATTAGAAGGTACCAAATTCCCTACTTTTTTAAATATATTTTCAATAAAATGCTATTTTTCAGATATTTCAAAGGTGCGGACAGAATTACCATTAGTAGAGAATATTGTAAAAAAGGAGCATCAACAGGAAACAAAACGTAAGTTTTCCATGTTCAAATACATAAAATAACAAGTTTAATAACAGTTTACTCTTTTCAGCTGTGCAGTTATGTCCATACCTCGACACAATAAACCGGCAGTATTTGGATTTTGATTTTGAGAAATTATGTTCTGTTTCTTTAACAAGGATTAATGTATATGCTTGTTTGGTATGCGGAAAGTATTTTCAAGGGCGAGGTACTAATACTCATGCATATACACATTCAGTTGCCGAAGGACATCACGTCTATTTAAATTTGCATACGTTAAAATTTTATTGCTTACCGGATAATTATGAAATTATAGGTATGTTTTTATAGGTGATTTTTGCCCTGTAAACACAAATTGTTCATAAATATGTTAAAATGTAACAATGTCTAATTCAAAATTATTTCTAGACTCTTCATTGGATGATATAAAGTATGTTCTTAATCCTACTTTCACGCAGAGCCAGATCACAAACTTGGACAAAAGTTCAAAGTTATCAAGAGCAATTGATGGTTCTATGTATATGCCTGGAATTGTCGGCCTAAATAATATTAAAGCCAATGATTATTGTAATGTAGTGCTGCAGGTGAGTTTAATCAATGCTGTATGCATAAAGCACCCAAGAATTCTATCGTACACTTCATTTGTAAAATAAGTCAATGATGGTTTTTATGTTTGTGGGTAATCCTGCATTGAAGGTATCTCTACCGCGCATCTCTACTGCACAGCAACCATAGACTGTTATGTACAGATTAGAAACGAAAATCGTATACTGTTTACTTCTGTGCGTGGCGGTGAGGGCCCGTATAGTTTTGTTCGGCTGGCAGAACGGAGTATTTTATTTTGATGACAGGGCCGCGGCTTTGAAGCTCCTACTAGCATTGTTAATTCAGAGGAGATTTTAGTTGTTGATGCGATACGGAACGAAAATGTTCGATTAGTTAATATTGATTTTCCGGATGTGCTGGAGTTGCTCAAGTGGTTGGTGAGGCGATTAATAAAATATCTGGTGTGGCCTCACCCAACTTTCCGACTACATCTTTTGCACAATGAATGTCTAAACACTTCTGCAATTATTCAATTATTTGAAGCCATACCCACTGTGGACTCTAACGTCCATTTCTATCAGATAATGATATTTGTCATACTGACATTTAATGTCATGTCATGTCAGCGGCACCGACGCTTGTCAAAATCTGACAATTCGCAATACAGCGACTAACATTTCTAGAGTACTAGTCGCAAAGTAACTATCCGGGGTGGCCTTCACCCAACTTTCCTACACTACACCGTTGGCACAATGAAGTGTCTGAACGCTTTTGCAATTATTCAATTTTGTGAAGCCAGAGCCACTCGACCCTACCTAACGTCAGTTTCTGTGACATAATGACATTTATCACACTGACATTTAATGTCATGTCATGTCAGTGGCACTGACGTTTGTCAAAATCTCACAATTTGCAACACAGTAGCGAAGGCTGTGGATTCTGTCAAGCCGCTTCTAAAAAAAGCTACGCACACCCACACAGGCACACACACACACACAGGCACACACACACACAGGCACACACACACACACAGGCACACAGGCACACACACACAGGCACACACACACAGGCACACACACACAGGCACACACACACAGGCACACACACACAGGCACACACACACAGGCACACACCCACAGGCACACACGCACAGGCACACACGCACAGGCACACACGCACAGGCACACACGCACAGGCACACACGCACAGGCACACACGCACAGGCACACACGCACAGGCACACACGCACAGGCACACACGCACAGGCACACACGCACAGGCACACACGCACAGGCACACACGCACAGGCACACACGCACAGGCACACACGCACAGGCACACACACACACAGGCACACACACACAGGCACACACACACAGGCACACACACACAGGCACACACACACAGGCACACACTCACAGGCACACACTCACAGGCACACACTCACAGGCACACACACAGACACACACACACAGACACACACACACACACAGACACACACACACACACAGACACACACACACAGACACACACACACACACAGACACACACACACAGACACACACACACAGACACACACACACAGACACACACACACAGACACACACACACAGACACACACACACAGACACACACACACAGACACACACACACAGACACACACACACAGACACACACACACAGACACACACACACAGACACACACACACAGACACACACACACAGACACACACACACAGACACACACACACACACACACACACACACACACACACACACACACACACACACACACACAAAATCAACAAAAATATTATATCAATCAAAAATACTTTTCTGGCGCGAAAATATGACAATGCTATCTGGACTGGACGATGAGTGACGTTAGATTGAGATTGTTAGGTGTCTGCGGCTTCACAAAATTGAAATATTGCTGAAAGAATTGACACTTCAGCATATCAACGAGGTAGTCGGAACGTTGGGTGGGGACCACCCCAGATTTTTGTTATTACTATTGTTTTAATTTAACTGCACATTTGACTGCATATTGGTTAAATCCTTAAGAAAATGCATGTAACATTTGCCACTTCCTGTTGTCACATTGCCACCAAAAACATTTCAGTTTATCTCCCGTCAATCCTAAATACGTGTATAAAATTTCAGCCCGTGCGGTTGTACCGTTTGGGCGCTATGGTGTTCACAGACACATATAGGTATTATACACAATATACACACACACATACTGTATTTTAGTTTTGCTTCTGTATGTATATTCTGTGGTTGTTGCGCATGCGTGATAAAGATACCTTCAATGCAGGATTACCTGTTCGTGTTGAGGTCAATTAATTTTGGTTTTATATGAAGTTTCAATCTGAAAAATATAAAACATATGTTCTTACACAACATTTATATAATATATAAGTTGAAAAATGTAGATCATTCTAATGATATTGCTGCATTTTTTAGGCTCTGTCCCATGTCATTCGATTAAGGGACTATTTCTTACGTGAGCAGAACTACAGCAAGGTGAAGCGCCCTCCTGGAGATTCCGCCTTTCTATTGGTACAGAGATTTGGCGAGCTCATGAGGAAATTGTGGAATCCGCGAAATTTTAAAACACATGTATCACCTCACGAAATGCTCCAGGCTGTTGTGTTATGGAGCAGAAAGAAATTTCAATTCACCCAGCAAGGTGTTATAGAGAAAAGAAATTTGGAAACCGTTATTTTAAATATTTTTGTTAATTGCAGGTGATCCGATTGACTTTCTCTCATGGTTCTTGAATGCGTTGCATCGCGCTCTCAATGGCACAAAGAAGAGTGATAGCTCAATCATTTACAAGTGCTTTTTAGGTCAAATGCGCATCTACAGCAGAAAGATTCCATCAACTGATCTTGATGATAAGCAGAAACGTACCTTGATGGCTACCGCTGAGTATCAGGAGGAAATTTCTGAGTCTCCTTTCTTGTATCTCACCTGCGATTTGCCTCCACCTCCGTTATTTATTGACGAGTTTCGGGAAAATATCATTCCGCAGGTAAGATTTGGAAACTCCTTTGTTTTAGCCATCTAAGTAATTCTGTTTTGTCAGATAAGCTATTATTGCCTTGAATAGACAAGATGACAGTGCTCTTAACATAAATAAAAAGAATATGTATGTGACATCCCTAGATGTGAATTGTCTATCGGATTTTCAAAATTTAAAATGGCCCAACCAATTTTGTAATCTAAAAATTTTACTTCATAAATTTACATCATCATTTCAATTCTAATTTAATAATATGTTGTGTAAGAATGTAAAAACGCTCAGAGTTAAGAAATTTATTTTTTTGCATTGTTAGAAACTCAATTTTCTTTTCAACTATTAATCACTGTCAACTGTTAATCACACTCAACATTAATCTATATTATATTTTTCTTACTGACAAAAGGAACCTCATATTTAAGTGTCTCAACTTATTGGCTTAAGAAAATTTCTTTGTCAATATGCCATGTCTCATTTAGCTGAAAATATGTATATGTTGTATATATTGATGGATTTTGTATATAAATAAATGCTTAACATTTACATAGCTGACATAGTTAGAACTTAAAGGATTCTGGATTCTGGAGTTGGAGAGAAGGCAGGCGCAGGCCCGCAGCACTTGGGCCTCAGCAGACCCCTTGTACTAACTTCCGTCTGGCAGCCGGCTTAGCCGTCCAGCCAACCCAATTTTTTGAAGGCCAGGACTTGGACAGGCCTAGCCGCCTTGATTCCATGCGTTCCAGCCTCAATAGCTCCAAATGTGGAGTCTCTGATATCTTGGAGGGCTTCGCACTCATATAAAATGTGGTCCGAAGTTTCCTCCTCTTCCTCGCAGGCTCTACAGGTGTATGCTTCGTTGAGCCCTATAGTGTACATGTGTTTACGCAATTGGCTATGTCCGGTTAGTAGTCCTATCACTAGTCGTAGGTCTTTCCGTGCCAACCTCATGTATAGGGATGTTCTTTTTGGATTGGGCTTGCAAAGCATTTTCCTCGCTTGCCTGCTTCCAGTTACTTGATCCCAGTATGTAATGAATTTTTGGTGTGTGATTTCCTTGACTAGATGTGTA
Organism: Aphodius granarius; assembly: GCA_963971325.1. NCBI lineage: Eukaryota > Metazoa > Arthropoda > Insecta > Coleoptera > Scarabaeidae > Aphodius > Aphodius granarius. The sequence continues at coordinate 18,294,170 of OZ020221.1, forward strand.
AGTGCTGTGCTGGATGGGGCTATGTAGGGTTCCGGTGAAATAGGGGTCCTGCCAGCTGCTTTCCGCGCCAGCTTGTCTGCCCTTTCTTGTCCCTCACATCCTCAGTGCCCCTTTGTCCAGCAGACAGTCACCAAATTTCTCTGGGTCGCCTCGCTTAAGGAGTGATGACAGTCCAATAATGAGGGTGTTGTTAGGCGGTGTCGTCCGAGCGACATTATTACTTCTCTGCTATCTGTAATAATATATATGTTTTTATTTAGCATTGAGCTGGATATTGCGTGAGCTGCTGCTGTAACTGCATACAGTTCCGTCTGTGTTGTGGAGGCATAGTTGCCTAGTGGTTGTGAGAAATTTAACTTTGGCTCTTTGCAGTAGACTCCAGCCCCCGAACCTGTTAGCTTTTTGGAACCGTCTGTCCAGATGTGGACATCGTTTTGCTCCAGGTGTGTTGGTGCAGTCTTTAATAGTTTGTATGGTCTTTCAAATGTGAATTCAGTGGGACCTATATCTACTCGGCCTGCTAGCATTGGCTGCGCCAGAAGTCCCTTCGATCTATCCCCACACTTTAGAAACGCTTCCTTGTTTATCGCTTGCAGCCTGATCAACGACAGCACTGCCACCTCCTCCATATGTAGAGGTAGTGGCGGCAGATAGAGAATTTCCATGGCAGATAGAAGTTTTCCATGGCCGCAGTTGGGGTTGTCCTCATAGCTCCCGTCACTCATAAGCATGCGAGGCGTTGGATCCTTTGTAGCTTCAGACCGGCAGCCGTATTTTTAAGTTTAGGCCACCATATTGCTGCAGCATATGTAATCATCGGGCGAGTCACTGCAGTATAGATCCACAGGGTGATCCTTGGTGTCAGGCCCCAGGACCTCCCTATTGCTCTCCTGCATTGTGAGAATGCCATAGATGCTTTTTTGGCTCTGTTTTCTAGGTGAATTCTCCATGTGAGCGCCTTATCTAGGATCACTCCTAGATATTTGACCTCGTTGGCAAATTGAAGTGGCACTTTGAATAACCAACGTGCTATTAAGTTTGGTAGTTTACTTTTTCTAGTGAAGAGTACCATTTCCGTCTTATTCGGATTTACCGATAGGGAATGATTTCTACACCAATTCTCTACTATTCTTAGGGCAGCCTGCATTCTGTCGCATAGCACACTTTCATGTTTCCTATACACCAGAATGACCAGGTCATCCGCATAAGCAACAATTTTGAATCCTTCTTTGATTAGCTGTTTGATGAGACTATCAAGAGTAAGGTTCCAGAGTAATGGTGAGATTACCCCTCCTTGTGGACATCCTCGTATAACAACCGTTCTTTCCTTCGCCTCTCCTAGTTGGCAATGCACTGCTCGTTTTGATAACATGTTGTGTATCCATCCCGCTACTGCAGGCTGGACTCCACGCTCGGTTAGTGCGTTAATCAAGTCCTTAAATGTTGTTTTATCGAAGGCTCCTTCGATGTCTATAAATACTCCCAGGGTGGACTCCTTGATGTCCAAAGATCTCTCGATGCATCCTGCGACTTCGTGCAGGGCTGTTTCGGGCGATCTTCCCAGGGTATATGCATGTTGTGCTGGGTGTGACGGCGACTTTATTAGTACCGTCTCTCTGATAAACCTTTCACAAAGTCTTTCTAGGGTTTTCCCCATGAAAGATGAGAGGCTGATAGGTCTATAGGATTTCGGATCTGTGTAGTCTTGTTTTCCTGGCTTAGGTATGAACAAGACCTTTATTTCCCTCCACGCAAGTGGTACATATCTTTGGGCAATGCAGCATCTATAGATCTCTACAAGGTGTGACCGGACGTCCTCCAGGCACCACTGGAGTAGCGCCGGGAAGATGCCGTCCAGCCCCGGAGTCTTGTAGGGTTTGAACAGTGACATTGCCCAGGTGATTCTGTCGTTTGTGACGACCTTATTAGCTGTTAGCCAGTCTTCTTTGCTTGGCCTGTAGTGGTCGTCATTTTCCCATTCACGTATGTCAGAATCCTGAAGATGCCTATATTACCTTGGTTCTTATTGTCAAATATTTTGGTAAATTTCGCTGCAGGCTTGGCTTCTTTGATGGATTCACAGAAGTCATGCCATGCAGCCCTCTGATTTCTCCGCAATCGTTTTTTGTATGCTCCCAGATGTTGTTTTTGCATAACCCAGTCCGTCTCATCTCTTGTTTTCTTAGCTCTGTTGAAAGCCTTGTTGACCTTGGTTTTCAGACTTGCCAGTTCCTTATCCCACCAAAAGGAGGTGAGATGTTTTACCGGCTCTGTCCGAAGAGGGCAGGCTTCCTTATAAGATTTAATCAGAGCTTTCTGTATGTATGTGAGTCGGTTTTCGAGGTCTGTAGTGTCTGTGATTTTTATTGCTTCATCTGTTCCCACAGCTTCCGACATCAGAGCCCTAAATCGGGCTCTGTCAGTAGATTTTGGGTCTCCTTTGTCTTAACTTTACTGCTCCCAATTTGTAGGTTATGATTCTGTGGTCGGACATTAAGTCCTCCTCAGAAATCGACCACTCACTTACAAACTGAGACACATTTGGTGTAGCCAGGGTGATATCGATCACCGTCTGACCCCGCGAGGTTACAAAAGTTGGCTCAGTGCCCCGGTTTAAAATATCTAGGTTGTTACTGAATATGAATTCCAAAAGGGACTTACCCCTTGCATTATCCTCCGAGCTTCCCCAAGAAATAGAATGAGCATTGGAGTCACAACCAATGATCAGATTCCATCCCCCTTGTCCACATTCTTCTGCTAGACGTTCTAAGTCCCTTTTTGGGGGACTGACATCCTGCGGTAGGTAGACGGACGCTACGGTGATCGTTTTGTTGGCTCCAGCTATGGTGCATTGTAGTTGCACTGCTGTGACATCGCTTGTTGATACTTACTTGTTGATAACTTATAGGATTAATGAAGACCTAAAGTGAATTGTTGCTATGTTACTATATCTTGTTATTTACCGAGAATAATTGTGTTCCTATGTCAATTGAATTTGCTTGAAATTGAGTTTCCTTGTAAATTCAAACAAAAATTAATACATGTTTTATTTTTAATTGAAGGTAAATCTCTACCAATTATTAACAAAATTCAATGGACAAACTGAGAAAGAATATAAAACCTACAAGGAGAATTTCATGAAAAGATTTGAGATAACAAAATTACCACAGTACCTTATATTATACATCAAGAGATTCACAAAGAACACATTTTTCGTTGAGAAAAACCCCACAATTGTAAACTTTCCTGTAAAGTAAGTAACTTCTATTATTTTAATAATTTCCAGTTTTATTTATTTATTTTTTTTCTAGGAATGTCGATTTTGGCGAATTGTTAAGTCCAGAAGTCAAAAAACAGCACAAACATACTGTATATGATTTAATAGCAAACATTGTCCATGATGGAGAGCCTGCAAAGGGCACTTATAGAGTGCACATACTGCAGAAGTCTACAGGAAAATGGTATGAAATGCAGGACCTTCACGTTTCAGACATTTTACCACAGATGATCACTCTCACGGAGGCTTATATACAAATTTACGAATTGAGGATGCAATAGATTTTTTTATTTGCTATTATTTGATGTTTAGATGTTTATTTGGAATAACTGTAAGTGATTCTAAACTTTGTAAGTTTAAATATACAATTTTAAGAAAGAATTTGCGTGGTTCTAATTGTAATTTATCTTAAATTAATTGTGACATTAGGTTGTACTTTAAATTAACTAGCGTAACACCACCTTGCGCATGACAAAGTAATCTAGTTACAATTTTAACTGAATAGATCCGATTACATCATAATTTAATAATTTAGGGTAAATTGCTTTGGATTGGGATTACCAAATTTGATTTGACGAAATATGACAAACATTTTGGCTAAATCATAATTTCAATTTCAAAATTATAAATATGATTGAAAAGGGTTGGTTAAAAAAGTTTTCTAAAGCTGTATCTTTCTAAAGGTCTGACATAAGCTACTAATAATAGTAACTTGGATCTTAATGTCTGCTATGTTGTAAAATTACTTGACTTTTGTGGACATAAATGTTTGAGAAAAAGAGTAACAAGAATCAAAACATTTTATGTAAAAAAAATAACAAGCTTAGTTAAAATACTTGAAACTTAAAATCTGTTCACAAAAGTTGGGATGCAAATGTTGCAGAATATGCTAATAGTTAGGTTCGATTACCGGTCGTACTCAGATTGAGCGCAATTTTATTGAGCGCCGTCAGTATTGAACTGAACATGGTAATCGAACCGCTTTCCGTTCGTAAGGATCAAATTTGTGTGAAATCATATTGAGTGTGAATCTATATTCAACTGAGCAGTTTTTCGGGTTGTGCTTCAGGGGAAAAGGGCATCATATTGAGTACTGTCAAAGTGGTAATAGAACGGCTCTTTAGTCAGCTGATCGCAACTCTAATTGAATTGAACAGAACAGCGACCGGTAATCGAACACAAGTAAACACCGTTGTAACCATACTGTAAATTAGGTTGTTGATGGCATATAACTATACAGCTCCTAGGTTTAGAGTTATCAAAATGTAAAAAATAAACAAGCATTTTTCATTAAATAAATCAGTTTATTAATAAAACTAGGACAAATATATTATAGCAAAATGAACATTGGCATTCAACAAAAAGAGTTCGTGTGAGTAATTTATTTAAAAACAACAATTTACAAATGGAACTAAAAGGTGCTTGAGGCATGAATAATTAAAATTAGTTATTTATTGGGGCTTGATTCACCATCTGGCCCGCTCTCCTTCTCCAAACTATTACCAGTTTTCGACTTATTGTATCTCACAACAGGTGCAAAGTATCTATGGTCCAACCCATCCTTAGCTGTAATCCTCTCCATGTGATCATACCGCAGTAAATTCTCCAATAAATCCAGAGCGTCCTCACTAACCAAATACTCATTTTCTGTTTTTATGAACCTCTCCCACTTTTTCCGATTATGCTGCCCTATCAACTCTTGAAAATGAGAACTTATGCAAATGTTATATTTCTCCAAGTACTGGTAGAACAACTGCGTACCGAGAACCTTAACGATTCTTACTAACTGATCATAGTTGTCATTTCCGCTAAAGAAAGGCTCCTTTCGAAAAATCATAGAAGCAAACATACAACCCAATGACCACATGTCAAGCGAATAGTCATAATAGCCATATTCGACTAAAAGCTCAGGACCCTTAAAGTATCTCGAAGCAACCCGTACGTTATACTCCTGCCCAGGATGATAGAACTCGGCCAGACCCCAATCAATCAACCGTAGTTTCCTCTGCGATTGGTCGACAATAATATTATGTGGTTTGACGTCCCGGTGCATGATGCCTTTGCTGTGGCAGAAATTCAAAGCTTTCAGCAATTCATAAAGGTAGAAACGAGTATCAAACTCTGATAAGGTAAAGTAGATGTGTTTGAAATCAACATTGTGTACCTGCTCAAATATCAAACCGGTATATAACGGATTTATAGAGATGACACCATATAATCGGATGATGTTGATACCACCACGTAATTCCTCAAGGATCTTGATCTCACGCTTCACTTTTCGCTTCTTCACTGGCTTAAGGATTTTAATGACAACCTTTTCGTTGTTTACCTCATCAAGTGCTTCAAACACCTCACTGTACTTGCCTCGCCCAAGTTTCCGGATGAGGCAGTAGTTCTCTATCTCCTGGTACTGGGGCGTAAAATTGTCATAGTCCCAGAATTCTTTAGGTTTGTTGACGAGCGCGTCAGAGTAAATCTTTGCTATTGTGCGGATCGGGCACGCTGTCATACCTATCTTTCTTAAATCTTAACACTGGAATGTGGTTTACGTAGTGAGTTTAGCCTTACAGGAACATGATCGAAATTGACAACCGATTTTTCCTATTTACCGCTCTGTTGAAATGACTGACGCACGTTTGTATTCGTGAAGAGTTATAATAGTGTTTTATTTTAGTTTGCCGTGTAGTCGCTAGTTGTCTCGTGATCGATTACATCGATCCGTCAAGATTGGCAAAATCGGGGCTGCAAAATCACACGTTTTCATTCAAAATTGATTCAAAAAGGCGCGCGGTTATCGCGGAGTATCCAACGTTACCGGTCGTTATTGGTTAAAGCTCGAAAGCACCTTGGACAATAAGGTTTCATTTCATGTTCCCCACCACGATAAATACAACGTACGTACATTATTTGTATCGTGCTCCCCACCGTCCCCACCACCGCATGTTACATTTTGTCACACTGACATTTCAAGCCAAGTGAATTGATTGCCGTGTTTCTATTGGTCAGATCGGTCAGTGCGCCTAGTTCCTGATATGTTCAATAAAATATCTGGGGTGGCCCTCACCCTACTTTCCGACTACATCGTTGGTACAATGAAATGTCTAAACACGTTTGCAATTATTCAATTTTGTAAAACCACAGCCACTCTGCACCCTACCTAACGTCAGTTTCTATGACATAATGACATTTGTCATCCTGACATTTTAATGTCATGTCTCATGTCAGTGGCGCTGACGTTTGTCAACATCTGACAGTTTGCAACACAGCGAGGACGGCTGTGGATTCTGTCAAACTGCTTGTATAAAAGCTTATAGCACCTAAGTCGTTCATCTCACTGATCTGAAAATTTGTATACATATTTAAAGTCACTGGAGGATGAGTTGGTATGAATTTGATCTCAATCGGAGGAATCCCTCAGAAGACGTATGTAACATTTCCCGGTTGAAGCGGTTTGGCAGAATCCACGGCCTTCGTCGCTGTGGTTGGAAATTGTTCGATTTTGACAAACGTCAGTGCCACTGGCATGACATGACATTAATGGCTGGTTTACACGTTGCCAGCGACTAGCATGCCAGTTGCTACGGCACTAGCATGCCACCATTGGCAAAGGATTGGGAAAGTGCAGTGGCTATTTATGGCTGGTTTACACGTTGCCAGTGACTAGCATGCCAGTTGCTACAGCACTAGCCTGTCACCATTGGCGAAGGATTGGGAAAGTCCAGTGGCTATTTACACGTTGCTGATAACTGTCATGCAAGTGGCGGTTTTTCTATACAATGCCAGTTAACGGACAATGTCGTGCCAGCAGGAGGAATAAGAATTTTGGCGATCCATTTTAGGGCCCTTTTTATCGTTTCGGCCATAATTTATAATTATTCAATTTTCAATATAAACTGAACACTGCACTTTGTCATCATAAGCTTGGACTGGATTGGACTACCAACTGGCTTGGAACTGTTTACAAAATGCAAGCATTTGCGCCAGTTCAAAAAAGTGGTGGGGAACTATGCCAGTCTGCCAGTGAATCAAATAGTTTTGTTTCGCCTTCGCCACTTGCAAGGTGTCTACACCTTGCAAGTCGCTTGCCAGTAGAATTCGCCAGTCACTGGCAAACTCTACTGGCAGGCGTACTGGCAACGTGTAAACCAGCCATAAGTTTCAACACTTTTAAGGACCGATTAGGCGACCAACTTACGTTTGTAACATGTCTAAAGCCTCGATTACATTGAGCGAGTTTACAAGCTGCTAGTTGGCGAATGCATTCACTCTGCATATACTCGCCCAGTGTCATCATGTTCACAATCTAACTCGCAGCTTGTAAACTATCTGTGGGCATGATGACACTGGGCGAGTTTACTAGCAAGCTAGCGCATTCGCCAACAAGCAGCTTGTAAACTCGCTCAATGTAATCGACACTTAACGTTCCTGCTCTTAGTTCATTTTTTACATGCACGTATAGATAGATGAAACATCCATTCAACCTAAATGACTTAAGCTATATACAGTGTGGCCAGATGTTCTATAGGAAACATCCCTACAGCCGACACGAAATGTCCCTACGCCTCCCTACGCTGCTAGCGGGGGGGGGGGAGTACCAAAGTAAAGTTCATATACGTATAAATTTTTATTTATTCTTAGGCCAATAAACCCTATTCACCTACCCATGAAATCCTGAACAGATGAGTTAGATAAACTGATTTTGTTGTCCTATTTGTAGAGATAATAATTATATGCAGAACCTGCAAGAAAAGGTAACGTTTTCTACACATCCGTCGAAAATATATTGCTTGTACGAGTTGTAATAGGACAACAAAATTTGACGTATTTGAGAAATCGCAATACAGAACTTCATGGGTAGGTGAATAATTATATTTTTTTTTTACAAGAGTCTTCGCTCTGGTGGTAGAAACTTGAACTTAAACAGTCAGGATTAATAGCGTCATCTACATTGGCTCGTTCAGGCGAATTTAAATTAAAAGTTGTAACGTCAGCATCAACGACGCAACAAAATTAATTTATTGTTTTATATGGTATAACCACAGAACGTATTACCCGTCTCGCGATCGGTGGACATCTAGGGCGCCCCATGAGTCCTTCTTCGCATAAAATTAACACAATAAATAAATATTTTTTCTCAAATATACATAAAAACACGTACCCATACTGCAGTAACAAATATTCCTACATTTTCCACAATCCCAAGAAAACCTCCCTACGCATTTTTTAAGCTAAAAAATCCCTACGTGTAGGGAGAAATCCCTACGTCTGGCCACACTGGCTATATACTGCCCATCCTCGTCACCTATTCGCCTAAACGAGCGAATAATAATAATGAATTTTTCGCTCGTTGATGCGAATGGATGCGAATAGCCAATGAAATCCGCCATTCGCCTGAACGGGAGAATGTAGATGGCGGTTTTATCCCGACTCTTTTAATTCAAATTTCTACCACCAGAGCGGAGACTCTTTCGCTTGTTGAGGCGAAATAGGCTGCGCGTGGAAATCGACGCAAACTTTTCCGCCAGCCAGAACACGCATTCTGTATCATGTATCATTCTGTATGCTTAACGTTTGCACACACACCGGCAAAACCGGATCCGGTTCCGGTTTCGGATGCAATGTTTTTGAATGAAAGATGGTACACACAGCCGGCCCGGCAAATTTGCCACCTTTCATGTAAATATCTGGGGTGGGCCTCACCCAACTTTCCGACTATATCTTTTGCACAATGAAGTGCTAAACACAATTATTCAATTTTGTGAAGCCATACCCATGCCATACCCACTCTGGCACCTACCTAACGTCAGTTTCTATGACATTTGTGGTAATGACATTTAATGTCATGTCAGTGGCACTGACGTTTGTCAAAATGTGACAGATTGCAACACAGCGACGAAGGCTGTGTATTCTATCAACTGGCTTTTATGAATGATTACATATAGCTCTTAAACCGTTCATCCCACTGGTCTACAAATGTGTATACATATTTAGGGTCACTGGAGAGTGGAGGGTGAACTGGTATCAATTTGGTTAAAATCGGATAAATCCCAAAGAAGATGCATGTAACATTTGCCACTTCCGGTTGTCAGATTGTCACCAAAAACAATCCAGTTCGTCCACCGGTAATTCTAAATATTCACACTAAACTTCAACCCGATCCGTTGTTCCGTTTGGGCGCAATCGTGTTCACGGCCATACCCACATACATACATACATACATTTTCCAGAAATCATTGCAATCGGTTCAGGGGACCCCAAAACGCGTATTTCCGCTGAAATCTCGAAAAAAATTTCTGTCGATTACAATACATTACTTCTAGGGTACTAGTCGGAAAGTAAACACATTGCATCCGGCGCCGGATACGGTTTTGCCGGTGCGTGTGCAAGGACCTTACTGTTCTGTGCAAAGTACATAAACTGGAACCAGAGGGCGCTCGATTCGAAGGACGCTCTTAAACCACGTTTTATAAGCGCTGTTTTGTCACATAACCTCGACGACGTGCGTTTGATCTTAATACTTACAGCTCCTCAGTGAAGCTTAACGCAGAGAGGTTGCAAATTATTAACATTATAAGCGTTCATTCAGTGAGAAAAATACTAAATCAACAATGGTAAGATCAAATAACAATTATTTTCGATAAAACCACGAAATATAACCTATAACGTACCTCGTTTTTTCTAATGTTGTTACTGTATCGTTTAGGTTGAAGAAGTGAATCCGAAGGCGTTTCCCCTAGCTGACGCTACCCTAACAACTAAAATCTTGAATCTGGTCCAGCAGGCTATGAATTACAAGCAGCTTCGTAAAGGGGCCAATGAGGTCACTAAGACCTTGAATCGTGGTATCTCCGAGTTTGTTGTAATGGCTGCTGATACCGAACCATTGGAAATCTTGTTACATCTTCCATTGTTATGCGAAGATAAGAACGTACCTTATGTGTTTGTTAGATCAAAGCAGGCATTGGGACGTGCGTGTGGAGTCTCGAGGTCGGTAATTGCCTGCAGCGTTACGATCAATGAGGGCTCACAGCTAAAACCACAAATCTCGTCGATTCACACAGAAATCGAACGCTTATTAGTATAGATATATTAGGCTTTACGATGTTTATATTTTGATAATTATGAATAAAGTGTGACGATTTCATATCAGCAGTTGCATTTTATTTTCTTACACTTGTATATAAGTAGTTCTTGAATGATTACAGCCACTGTAAAATATCACTTCTTGCAAGTTATATCTGTAATGGCTGGTTTACACGTTGCCAGTACGCCAGCCAGTAGAGTTTGTCAGTGATTGGCGAGTTCTACTGGCAAGCGACTTGCAAGGTGTAGACACCATCGTGCCAGTAGCTGGCAAGCCAGTTGTGCCAGTTACTGGCGATGCCAGCGAAACAAAACTATTTGATTCACTGGCAGACTGGCATAGATTCCCACCACTTTTTTGAACTGGCGCAAATGCTTGCACTTTGTTAACAGTTCCAAGCCAGTTGGTAGTCCAAGCCAGTCCAAGCTTGTAATGATAAAGTGCATTGATCAGTTTATATTGAAAATTGAATAATTATATATTATGGCCGAAATGATAAAAAGGGCCGTAAAATGGATCGCCAAAATTCTTATTCCTCCTGCTGGCACGACATTGTTAACTGGCATTGTATAGAAAAACCGCCACTTGCATGACAGTTATCAGCAACGTGTAAATAGCCACTGGACTTTTCCCAATCCTTTGCCAATGGTGGCATGCAAATGCCGTAGCAATTGTCATTCCAGTTGCTGGCAACTTGTAAACCAGCCATAAGATATGTATTACATACTTGCAAGAAATGTGAATTACAGTAATAAATTTTGATGCCTGGGTACAATATTTTGACTAAAGGCAATAGGCATCATGTCTTGAATAGCTGTGTATCAGGTTAGATAATTTTGTTGTGTGAAATAATAGAACAGCAGCTTTATTACAAAAATTACTGGTATGATTTTCAGTAGTGTTGAACCAAGCTATATCTATTTCCAGATCAACATAATTTTGAAATAATTTAAATGGTCTTGTTACAGTCACTATTTTATTTGTTAATCGGGTGACAAATGTTGGTGATTTATACATTTTTGTATTTCTCTTGCAAATATTCAAAAAAGCTATTCCTCCATTTAAAAGAAATTATTTATAACAAAAATGTTGTCAATCAATAAGTACATAATTGTTAATGTTATCATAAAAATTACCAGTAACATTTGCAGGATTAAGTTATCAGTAATTATGATTAGGGTAATATTACAGGTAAAGTAATATTACCAGTAATTTATGGTAAAGAAAGAAAAACAGCCTTCATTTTGTACATCTATGTATATATGAACGGTGCTTGTTACTTTTGGAACATAATGAAATTCAGCTCGAAATGAAGGTGGTTTCCATTCATGTCCATTTTACAATGCTCCCTGGCATTGATTATTTCATGTGTGAAGAAACAAGTGTATTGTAAAATATCTTTTTACTAAACACATATAAGTCAGAGTAAATGACTGAGGTTATTGTAAAAAAAACATACATGCTTAATAACAATTTATTTAAAAACCTGCTTCTGAGCAACATAAGAACACAATAGAAAATTGAATAAACAACATTAATATGGAAATAAATATGCTTAATCCAATAATTTTATCAAATAAACACTTTTCTTTAAACATATATTTTTTTTAATACACATTAATCTGTTTGAAATGCATTCAAGGCCACAGTATTCCAATTTTCACTCCACCCTAAACTCCTAAAACTCTGTAATTCTTTTCTAAATTTGTTGTTCAAATCTTGTTGTTTTTCATCATTAGGAAAATTCTCAAACCACGACTGGAGTTGTGCTGACAATTCTTCCATACTATTAAAAACAAAGCTGTTCTCTTCATTTTTCACCAGTTCGTATAAACACCGAAAATTATAGGCACATACAGGTACCTCGCATCCAAACATATCAACCACTTTCATTGGTAGATCCAATCCACTAGAACTAGTATGGAGGGATACGCCCAAGTCTGCAGTGGCCACCATTTTTGGGTAATCTGTAGCCTCAAGCCAAGGTGTTACTATTTTTACATGGTTGAAATTCATTCTATCTATTTTCTCCAGGTAGTAATTTTTCAACGGTCCCTTTCCGGTAATTACGCATATCAAATCTGGAAGGTTTCTATAATTTCCATCAGTTATATGTTGTTCGTACTCTAAAAAAATTAGGGCGTTTTTCAGTTAGATTATTTTACTTACAATTCAGCTTCATTATATTACCTTCTAAAGCTTTCAGCAATACAGAAAAATCCTCATCATCTGTCCAACTAGTGCTAGATATAAGCAGTCCAGGTCGTCTATCTTTTAAACTACAATCATCTTTCTCCATTTTAGTCAGCATAGTGTCATCATCTGTATTTCCTTTGAAACAGTCATACTCTTGGGATAATCTTTTCAATAAATCGTGCTTTTGCTGTGTTGTTATAGCTTGGAAAACATCACTAGGGCGATCATATAAAGTAGTAGCCCTAAAAATCATGTAATTTTAAATTTCTTGCAAAGTGAAATTGGTCGCCAAACTTACCGAATTCCGTAGTTTTCATTTAGATCGTTCTTCATCTCTTTTGTTACGCAGAAATTATGAGCTGAGCGACGTCCAACAAACATTTCAATTTTTTTGGTTAACCTCACCAAAATGTGGTTTTGTCCGACATTCAAAGCCATTATCGAGTGTGCATAATTATGCCAGTCAATTATGTACTTTGCACGGACTAATATGCTGAAGATCCAACATACAAACAATGCTGGGATAGCTGGTGGATTTTGTACCAAGATAACCGTTGGTCTTCTAATTATAAATAGTACAAAAAATAGAGATATTGCTTGCCATATTGTTTTAAAGATGTAATTTATCAGTCGTGGAAGTTTGATGTTGGGGTATGGGTTTAGATAGTGGAAACTAACATGGGGTTGTTTTGAAAGGCTATCTTTTGGATTCGTTTCTTTGTAACAGACGATATCAACTTTATAGCCATTTTCTGCCAAGGATTCAGAGTGGTACTGCATCCTAGGGCTCCGCCCTATGTCTCCTAGCACTACAACACAAGCATTTTTCTCGGTTGCCATTGCGTTATTTTGGAATGTTATGAATGGTACGATAAAACTTCAAATTTGTCACTTTTCGTATGTTCTGTCACCTTTGAACGAATGAAATAAAAATCATGGCTGCCAACAAGAATTATCAACAATGTTTTTTCCTCCTATGTAAGTATATTATTTTTGAAATGCTGTTTCCTAACCGAGAGATTACAATACTATCTACAGAATGTGCGTACTATACCCAGCTGAAGACATTTTTAATGTATTTGGCACCGCAACTATCTATTTCAATTTGGCAGTCGTTTAAATCTGGTGACATCTGTTTTCGTGAGGTTGCCGTAGTGCTGAACCCAATGACCAACCCGCAGCCTGCAAAAAAAATACTAGCAATTTTCGCAGTTGTGTTGTCGTTTCAGCGATCTAAATGACATTATTCTCGTTATTTGTGCGCGTTTCGTGTCCGCAAAAACCAACCGAGGGAGCGAATACCAAACGGCGTACCACAAGGCGCAATTCAAGCCGCTCAATCAACGCTATGTAAATCGCTATGAACTATGATCACGAATAATTCCCAATACAAACTCAAGGCTTCAAAAAGCTCTAACCACTCCAGCTATCAAGAAGCACCTGATGATGTAGATACGGAAAGCATCGATGGAGATTTACCTACCACCGAATCTAACAAACGTTATCAAGTTTACAATGGCCGAGATGGAAGATCACGAGGAAATAAATCCCGTCCAGATTACAAACCTAACCGTAGCTCGGACCGTAAGGCCTATCGTGGCCGTGGGAATTCTAGCGGTCTATCCCGAAGAGACAGAGACTATTCTGATGGAGGTATGTTTGTAATCAGCAAGAGATACCAAGACGGCGGTCGAAACCATCATCAATCAAAATATTTCGAAAATGAGAAAAAGTCCGAGATTAAATTCAATCTGCCCGAAGACACTCGCATCTCTAAACTCTTACGGAGATTAAACATAGAAGATGATCCAGAAAATTCTTTAATGATATCGAAGAAGTTATTAGAGGTACTGTTAATTCCTGATAATTCATCATATGTCCGGAAAGCATTTCATATTCTGAGCGATTCGATGGTTGAAATCCTTGGTGTGGCCCCAGGTCCCCTTGCAAAGAACCAAGCGGCAAGAGCCCTAGGTCGTATGGGTTACATCATGGGTCAAGAAATAGAATTTGAAAAATTTCGATCGTATCTCTTTGATAACATTGTCAAAATGTCAGATAACCTCGCTTTCCTATCGATGAAGGCTTTATTGGAAACGTTAGTTTTCGAACGTCGAAAACCCGTTCTGCAAAAGTTTGCTATGCCGCTGATGCGTGATGTTATTACGACAATGGAAAATACCGACAACGTCGATGTTTTTAAGACCGGACTGGAAGTTTTGGTAAATCTAGTTGATTTGTATCCTGACGATTTTTATCCGTTCTTTCGGGATACCACGGATTTATTAATTGGTTGGCACGTCGATCATATGCAACAATTAATAAATATCGAATTTATCTCAAACTCCATGCAGAAATTGTCTAAGTATTTTCAGAGGAGTTTGGATTTTTCCATGACTTTGCTTGTCCACTTCATGGAGGATATCGAAACTTACAATGCCCAGTTGAAAAATGAGAAGGATACGGATTCTGCCGTTGAACATGTCACATTGTTCATTTTAGCTTTGAACACAGTTTTGAAATGCATTGGAGATGCCTTTGATCCGAAAGATGAGCACATTTCAACGAAATTTGTCACCGATTGTCTTGTAAGTATTATTGGAACAGTAACAAAAGCATTAGAGAATTGCCTAGCTGATAATCTAACAATTGCAAGTAATGAATGTATTTCAATTTTATTATCAGTGAATTACACCAAACCAGCATTTTTATGCACTTCAATCCTATCTCTGGTTGATCTGGAGCTTTCACTGATTCATGATTTATCCGATGCAACTGTTGTCTCAATGATGTTAATGATTTCAAAAGTGATTAAAGAATTATCGGCAAATCTCCCAATGGAAATAATTGGGAAGTTATTGGGACCAAAGTCCGAGATTATTAAACTCCGTAAATCATCTTGTAGCCGTATACAAGAAGCTACAGTAGCCGTTTATCAGTCTCTTTTGAATTTAAAGAATATCCCACTATTGCAAGAGGCTTATCGGTATATTCTAGGTGACTTAGAACTCGTGTATAAGTATGTTGTACCTATTTCACCCTTATGTACTAATAATCCATTTAGTGAAGTTTCTTGTACACTTGAAGAAGCTGAAGGAACCATTTTATTCTTGTTTCGGTGTTTATCGCAGTTAGCCAACGTAAGCGGATCAATAATTGGTATGTGGGCTTTGCGTCCTAGCATTTTAGAGCTGTTGGGCGTTCATCTTGAGCCATGCAATGAGAGGTTATGCAAGAGCAACCCAATTTTGCAATACTCATTATTGTATTTGTTACTTTCACACTGTAAGTGTTACAATTACTTCATATCAAACAGCAGCCTTGTTACAGATAAGTTGAACATAATTGGACATTTGGGATTACCTGAAAGTTTTACCGTAGATGATGTGAGTAAATCTCCAAACTCTGGGCATTTTTCTATTGTTTTAAATGTTTTATATAAGACCTTGATGACAAAACCTTGCACAGAAACCGTTTTATTCCTTTTGAATTGGTTTGAGGACATTTTATTGTATTCACAGCCTTATTTAGAAGTGTTTTATGAGGCACAAGAGTTCAAACAATTGGCAGAAGTTACGTTGAAATGTGGTTATATGAAAAATGATGGAATTATCTTAACTGTCTGTAAAAATTTGGAGAAGCTATTGGGTAACAAGCGATTGTCATGGACAAATTGTTTCCTATCCAACGTCAATGAATTATGCATACTGCAAATGATGTCTAACAACCCCGAAATTCGAGATAACTACACCAAATTATCTGTAAATATTCCATGGGATATTGCAGTTAAAAAATTTGGGAAGATGTACACAGTCGACAAGGCAAAACAAAAATATGGCAACTCAATAAGCCGCTACAATGTTCACACAGTCATCCTAGCTCAACATCTGCACATCTACGGCTCGATGTATGGGGAGATGTTGCCATATCAATTCAAAATTTTCATGAATTATCTGCTGAGAGGTGAGAAATTGACAGAGAAATGGTTGGAGGATATTTTTGTGGCCTGTTGGTCACTTGAGAGTGACGCTCAGACACCCATCTACAACTTCCAATTTTACGATTTAGCCCTAAAGTCCAGATTGGTGTTAAACAGTTGGGCAACTTGGGAAGCCGCTCAATTCTGCGTTAATTCAAAATTACGAACACCATTGGGAAAACCGAACGAAACTTTTACTGCTTTTGAAACTACCTTGAAAAATATATTAAGACAGTTATTGAAGGTGAAGGAAGGTCAAGACGATGAACCTTTCACGCAAGAAGAATTAGACTCTAAAATCTACCAGATACGATTGCTACTACAATTTATGGATCATTTAGAAATTTGTATTTTCAATGCCGCAGAAGGATCTGCGGTTGCCATCCCTCAACCTGCAAAACCGGTACGAACTTTCTTCAGTACAAACGCTTCAACTTGCAAAGAATGGTTATCGAGAATCCGTCCCACACTGATTCAGCTGGCTTTGCATTCTGGACAACCGGCGCTTGCTTATCGACACGGTATGATCATGTTGCAGGACTTGGTAAAAGGTGATAAAGTGAACAGTTTAGACTTTGACCAGATAGCGATGTTTGTAACAATTGCCCTTTTGGAAATGAAGGAAAGCGATCAGCTGCATGGGTTGTATGTTTACTGCAAGCAGTCAGGACGGAATTTACCTTGGATTAAGTGCAGCGTTGATCAGGCCTGCAAACGGTATGAAGCCGCTGCAGATGGATACAGGAGTTGCTCGACGATTAAGTTACCAAATTTTGTACGCCAATTTATCTACGATCAAATTATCGTCTGTTATAAGCAGATGAATAATTGGTACAATATCACCGTCTGGAATGAGGTATCCACAGAACTACTGGGAGACTTCCATAGCCCTAAGTATTCGTATAACTCGAGCGTTTTGGATTGTTATAGATCATTAAACGACTTGGAAAATGGTTTACACGCTTTTAATGATTTGTCAACATGGAAATTTGAGAAAAACGTGGAGACATGGAGTACTAGGGACGTTCTTTGTTGTACGGAAACGGGAGTTTATAATTCTGCGTTAAATATCTTGTGCCGAGAGAAAGAATCCAGTTTGGACGTATTAGATGATAATTTATCGAAGATTCACTCCGTTATGCAGGCTGAATTATTATCGTTACCTTCTGAATATCTACAGACCTATTGCTTGATGAATTATATAATCCACGGCTTGAAGAATATTGTGAACAACACCCCGGTCAGCAACGTACTTTTGGTGTCGGAAAATTTTGAAAACGAAATTGACAAAATTGATTCTGGGGTCCTGTCAAAAATTCTGTGGTGGTCCGAATACTTTGCTAAACTACAAAACCAGGGTTTCAGCTTGTTCTGCTCAAACTTACGATTAATTGTCATCAAGAGGGCTCGCAAGGAGAAGAATTTCAACTTGGCAACGCATCATTTGCATACATTTTTGCTCGAGAAAGATATGGTAGACGAAACTAAGCCGTCTCTGCTCGAAATTGCCGACTCCTTAATAAAAAAGATACCAGATGTGCCAGTGTGGTCACCCGACACCGCAAAGGCTGTTCAGGAGATGATTAAAATGTTGTATGTTGATCCCGAAAATCGTCAGACAACTTTTAATTTGTGCGCCATGGCGTCAACTGCAATATCCAAATTTGCGGACCTTTTTGGTGGCTCCGATTTAAAAAACATCAGCGGAAAAATATTGCTAAAGTTAGCCGGATGGTTACAGGTGAACGAAACTGTGAACATAGCAGACATTAATAGCCCACTGGGTAAATTTTTGACCGTATTGCCAGAAATAGGCAACGTTGATCACGCAAATGTTATCCCTCTGCAAGAAATGGCAATTGGGAAATTGCTGCAGTTCAGCGTGGCTCAGTGTAATCAAAATTTAGCCAAGACTTGGAATGCTTTTGGAACATGGTGTTACAGATGGGGTAGAAAAGTCATCGATACTACCTCGGGTGAATTTACAAACGTATTCACCGAAGAAGATCAATTGAAAATTAGAGAGATTTTGTCTGTTGAGCCAACATCTGATGATTTAAATCGTATATATTTAATTTTATCACAAGCAAGAGTTTCGATTGACGAAGAGGATATAGACTCAACAGAAATTAACACATCAGAGATGATAAGATCTCAGCTACAAAACGTCCCAATCTTGCAGAATTCCCACGAAACCCAAATACAACTGCTGGTTGAAATTTGGAGGAATATCCATAAACGAGTGTATTCCTACTATCAGCAGAGTGCCGAAGCATACTTTAAATATCTCCACCTGACGACCAACTCTGAATTTTTCACTCAAAGTACCGAATCGAACACGGTAACGGTGACATTACGATTGCTACGGTTAATCGTCAAGCATGCTTTAGAGTTGCAAAATGTTTTAGAAGAAGGCCTGGCTAGCACCCCAACGCAACCATGGAAGATAATAATTCCTCAGTTGTTCTCGAGGTTAAACCATCCGGAGAGTTATGTAAGACAACGCGTTTCGGAATTGTTATGCCGCGTAGCAGAGGATTCGCCACATCTGATCATGTTTCCAGCAGTTGTCGGAGCATTAGAAGGTGGAGTTAAGTTTGATTTCTCTGAAATTTCTTTGCCAAAGGATTGCTTATCGCAGAATAACGAAAACAATGAGGACACTGAGGATGAAATTGAAGATAGCTATGATAGTGAGAATGAAGATTCGAAAAATGTACTGCAGAGTTGTTTTAAATCAATGGTGGATACTTTGAGTAAGCAAGCACCTGAAACGATCAACGAAGTTCAATTACTAGTGAGGGAATTGCGGAGGATAATTTTGTTGTGGGATGAATTATGGTTGGGAACTTTAGCACAACATCACAGCGAAATAAACAAACGACAGGTACAACTAGAGTCAGAAATCGAGAAAGTCTATGCAAACCAACATTTATCCTACGAAGAAAAAGTTTCCTTGATCACGGAGAAACATCGAATTATAATAAAACCGATAATTTTCATATTAGAGCAACTATTTGATATCACAAGTACGGAACCAGAGACACCACATGAACGACAATTCCAGGAGCAGTACTCGTCGATTATTGTAGATACCTTGAATAAATTGAAGAATCCCGAACATACGGATAAGCCACAGGAGTCCTGGGCACTCTTAAAAGAACTGCAGAATAAATTTCAGTTGAAAGCGCATAAACGCACCTCATATTCGTTAAAAATGCAAGACATCAGCCCGGTTTTAGCTGGTATGAAGGACACAATGATCTCCATGCCTGGACTTGCAACATCTTCAAAAACTCGTGTGACAATTTCCCATGTCTCCAATCATGTGTCAATATTACCGACTAAGACAAAACCTAAAAAACTAGTGTTTCATGGTTCCGATGGTCACACATACACTTATTTATTCAAAGGATTAGAAGATTTGCACTTGGACGAAAGAATTATGCAGTTTTTAAGTATAACAAATACAATGATGGCTCAAAAGAAGGACAGCTCGGAACAGAATTTGTACCGGGCTCGGCATTACTCCGTAATACCGCTGGGGCCTAGATCGGGCTTGATCAGTTGGGTCGATGGCACAACACCAGTTTTTGCTTTGTACAAGAGATGGCAACAGCGAGAAGCAGCAAAACAAAATTTGAAGGCAAGTCCAACTAATATTCCTGTATTACGACCTTCCGAGTTATTCTATAAAAAATTAAACCCATTATTACAAGAGCATGGTGTAAAAAATATCGAAAATCGCAAGGAGTGGCCTCTCGTTGTACTAAAAAAAGTCCTTACCGAATTAATGAATGATACCCCGAGCAATTTATTAGCGATGGAGTTGTGGTGTCATGCTGGAAATGCCGCTGCTTGGTATCAGATGGTGAGAAGATATTCATATTCTGTTGCTGTAATGAGTATGATTGGATACATCATCGGACTTGGGGACAGACATCTGGATAACGTATTGGTAGATCTGACCAGTGGTGATATCGTGCATATTGACTATAATGTGTGTTTTGAGAAAGGGAAAGCATTAAGGGTGCCTGAGAAGGTGCCTTTCCGGTTGACGCCAAATATTCGAGATGCCCTAGGTCCTACCGGAGTGGAGGTGAGTAACCTTTCTTGTTAATAATTCTTTTGTGCATGGTAAATATTTACTGCCACACTGTGGTATGGTTACCGAGTAAAAGGTTCATGTGACCAGTAAATTGAAAGGAAATTTTTATGTAAAAGGTCAAGTAGAAGCTGGTTTGTGAGTAATTAATTATATTTTTTCCCAACTGCTAGTACACCCCCATCAAACTTATAGAGTTTGAACTGAAAAGTGTCACTTGGACCACCGCATAAACAAACCGCATAATTTTAGTGTCTAAACTATCTTGTACTTTTTTGTTAAATCGAATGCCCTTTATATAGATAGATAGATAGATATTTGCCATTATGTATATGATCATCAAGAAAATTTTCTATCCCAATTTCTTAAGTTATTATACCCATGTAAAGTGAATAATTGCTCATATTTCTCATAATTGCTCATAGTCGTCGGGCTATCTACATGAAGTTCTTAACGTTGTCTTCCCCAGAAAATCCAAAAAATCGCCCTCTATACCTACAGAGTGATATTAATATAAATAAATTATTATGTTATACATTTATGTTATTCCAAAACACTGCAGTAAAAATATTATTTTTGTACAGGATATGTATAAAATGTCGGATAAACTATAATACAATGTTTCGTATTTCGTGTGTCCTCAAGAACCATAAGAAAAATATCTGTGGTGGCCCTCACTCAACTTTCCGACTACATAGTCGGCACAATGAAGTGTCTGAATACTTTTGCAGTTATTCAATTTTGTGAAGCCAGAGCCACTCTGGATTCAATTTAACGCCGGTTGTATGATATAATGGCATTTGTCATGATAACATTTAATGTCATGTCAGTGGCACTAACGTTTGTCAAAATTTGTCAATTTGAAACACAGCGACGAAGGCTGTGGATCTGTCAAACTGTTTCTATAAACTCTTATACCACCTACACCGTTTATCCCACAAATTTGTATACTTATTTTAGAGTCACTGGAGGGTGAACTGGTTTCAATTTGGTCAACATTGGATGAATCCCTAAAAAAACATTTAACATTTGCCACTTCCGGTTATAAGATTGTCACCAAAAACAATCCAGTTCGTCCTCTGATAATTCTAAATATGTATACCAAATTTCAGTCCAATCCGTTGTACCGTTTGGACGCTATCGTGTTCACACGGACACACACACACACGTACACACACACACACGTACACACATACATTTTCCAGAAATTATTGCAATCGATTCAGGGGACCCCAAAACGCGTATTTCCACTGAAATCTCGTTTTTTTTTTCCCGGAAAGCAAAAATTTTGGTAAATGTGTTCTTAGGATACCTATTATTTTTTCACCGAGGACAAATAGTAGACACATTTTAGCAATAGTTTATATCCTCAGGGCATTTTATGTTACTTTTTGAGTTTTTACAGCTCTGTAAGCATATTTGAATGCGCCTGTAGAAAAAATATTGTATCATGGTCATGGTCCAAAAAAGTTATTTTATTTTGTTCGAATCAAACTATCAAATAAATTGCTCTTTGGCGCCCACTTTAGTACTGGTAATATCGGGACGTCCATTTCTTCAAAATCTGTGCTAAAGTTCATGTGGATAAATAAGCCCACATTGTAATAATTGACACGTCAAGCCACGTCAAGATGGTAGTATCATCGTGAACCCGGCCCATATTTTATATCATACAAATACACGAAAAAATCACATGCGAAATCACATGATAATCATTGGTTATTTGTGGACCGCATTTTTCATGTCTAATTACATGTTGTGTAGGAAATTTACAAACCATACGTAACATTACTATGTACATTTTTTTCCTATATTACTTAAAGTTAAATAGACATGATAGGAATTTCGCTGTTAACACGTAATTTTGTGGTTAATTATTTCATATAAGAGAGTGATTTTTGACAAACAATTTTGTACATTTGCTATGAATAATTGTAAATTATAAATTACCTTGAATATCATGTAAAATCGTCATGTAACTTCACATGAAAGTCATGTACCTATATTTGTGTACTTTTTTGTCAGTGTAGTACAGCAATGGATCAAAATTGTGTCATATCTTCACAGTTTTAGCATATTTTTGTCTGAACCCCCTTGGATTTTGACAAAATTTGGGGCAGTTGATGTCTTCGGGGATCTAATGGGTAGAGTCAAAGTTAGGTTGACATGCAATTTCACAAATTCCCCAAAAGTTTTTCACAAGTTCTCCCAATTTTTTAACATGATTATAGCTGATTAGACTGTAGCTGTGATAGGAATTACAGTTTTCTACGAATTTTATGGGCTTTTTTCTGACAACAAAAAATATGTGGAGTGAGATTTTGAAAATACGATTGTAGCAGACCCATTTGAGCTCGAAAAGTGAAAATACATGTGTCTTACATAATAATAATAGGGTTTCTTGTGATACAGCTGGACTTGTGAGATGTTGTTTTATCAAAAATTTGCAAATCACTTAATTTTGAATATCGAGAAGTTATTCTAAACTTTTAAAATTTAGACGGTCTTTACTTTATCTCATAATTAATACCTAGGATAACAGAATATCGGTATAAACTTTAAGGTTACTGTAGTAGCTTATCCTACATAATAACCATTAAAATGCGCCATTGAGCTTTTTATCCTGGGTATAGCTTAGCTTATCCTATCATAGTTACAATATTCGCCTTTTTAACATTTTTTTTTGGCTGGCACCTGTTGCCTACCAATTAGTTAAAACAAAAATGGAACAAGTTTTAATAGTTTTATGAAAGGACCTCAGCTATACTACTTTATGCAAAATTTCGTCTGTCTCCAGATGCAATTTTTCGCAGAAAAATATTTCACTCTTTACCTGCTTCTTAATCATTTTAGATTTACACCTTTTACTTCAGTGGCCGTTGGGAGAAGCTTATCAATTTATAAAAATATATTATACAATACAAGCCATAACTTAATTGTGGACAATTTAGAGCAACATCTAATTCTAAATTATTTTTTATAATCAACTATCCCACAATGCTGTGCAAATGAAATGTTCTTATTCTTATTATAGGTCAAATTTAGAATAAATCAACATTATTAATGTGAATAAAACTAATAACAATATTGCAGCCATTCATCAAACACCATAATATATGTCTACATTTTTTATTTATTATTATTATTATTATTATTTTTTGCATAGAAAGCTAAATGCTCTGCAATTCGTACCACTTCAAACTTTTATCAAAGTTTGTCCATTTACAAGATAGACTAACGTATTGACCTAAAATTTGCATTCTTCTTTAAATGGATGAAGACAACAAATATAGAACTTTTCATTAAAATCCGAGAGGTAAAGTCCAAGCGCTGCGTGCTGTGCTGATTTGACATGAAATTACCGAATGAAAGACGAAAACAAAGATGAAAACAATTGTGTTACTGTAGAACTTTTAATGCAGAAATCAGCTTATACATTAATGCTACTATACAGAATATCTATCTAACAAGGAATGTACTCGAATTATTACGTCGACACGTTTTTAAACAACAAAAAAGCGATTATTTTTCCATAGAAGAGATTTTTATAGCATTTATTTGGTTGTTGTGCGTTTGGCAATACAAATGGTGCAAGATGTTTGGGTATACAAAATTTGATGGATTTTATCTTGTTTCGTGGTCTTGACGTAAGGATTACAAATTCTTACGTAAAATTATTCAATTCTTCACATTAACAGGACAAAATTGAGGTTGAAATTGGACACTGCGTGTCATAAGACCGGTCTGAAGTTTATTTAAACTTTACGTAGCAAGAAAATATTAAAATAATAAACAACACACAGAATGAATTTCATGGAGTTTTGTTTATTTTTTAAGATTTGATAGTTTTCCCCCTGTAAGACCGTTTTCATCTTATCAAGGCTTCTATCAGTTCAATTTTGTACACGCAAACCTGTTACACCCTGTATAACACTTAAATCACATTCACATCACATAATCAGTTCATATAAGTGACTCAGTCTTCTTTCGTCTGCCAGTTTCGTAGCAGCTTCATCTAGGCAACGTGCCAAAATCGATTTCCTCTTTCCTCCAGCCACTACATTCTAAAGATGTATTTTTTTCCATTTCCAAAGCGATGTCCTTAGCTTGTTCCTGCTTTAGATCCTTGTTGGATATGGTAGGGGTGTGATTGGTGACATACTCATGTGGTTGAGGATTTCCGTTTGGCGATTTGCAGCGCAGCATGGCTAGGAAGGCGTCTCGAAAATTCGAATTCTTCCATGCATATATAAGTGGGTTCATGCAGGAATTAGCCATGGCGAGGGTAAAGCTAATTTCGTATACCAACGGTATGGGGTCACCCACGATCTTCATACACGTTATGGTAATGAAGTAGGGCAGCCAACATACCGAGAAACAACCCAAGATGAAAAGCACCACCTGAAAGTTAAATACGGTTTCATTTAATGCTCATTTCGAAATAGAATGTTAGTTCAAACTCAAGTTCTCAATAAATGCTTTTGAGCCAATCACTCTGTTCATGATAACAAGTAGATTATCTGGTCATCTGGCATACGACGGCCAAATTATTTGCCAATGAATAGATAGAAATGTTTGCGCCATTAATACGTTATTAAAAATAATATAGACGAGACGATGATTTCACCTGTGTCTCAGTCAAGTTACAAAGTTCAAACGCGCTCGTGTTTGTAAATTGTTGTATGTTCTACTATTTTCGTGCGCTAATTGTTTGGTGACTCGGATTATTTATGGTTAGATCACGAATAGCGATAACTAGTTGCAGCTCCGTTTCTTTCATTTCCGTACGTCTATTCTTATTTTTTTATTGCATCGGTCATTTTAAAAATTGATTAGCTAATTATTTTTTTTAATGGAATGGTGTTTTTTATTGCACATTCTAATTCTCGATACAAACAAATGTTGAGTTTTATCAGGATTGTTGATGGTTTTAATGTTTTTCTAACAATTGTCACTATGTTTCTTAAAAGCACATTTCTCGACCATCGTTAATGCTAGAAAGTTAAGAATTGGTGCAGTTATTCCTGAGATATTTTCAAATGGGGCATTATTAGAGTTATTGGTCCATCTTATACAGGCTGTTTAAAAAACTGAATTACTGTTTCACCATACTCAATTGCAAAAAACTTAAAATTTTTAAATGGAACAGGCAATGTATGATTAGCCTATAAGATAGAGAATTTAATTTTCTACATATGTATATTAAAAAACGCCCCTATATCTATTCATTGAAGTTTTTAATATATTAGAGAATTTACCAACATCATATATAAAATGACAGAATTATTTTTTTTTTCGAGTACTAAAAACTGTTTTGACAGCGTATACGCTATACAGGTGTCTCAAAACTCAACGTCAAGCGGACGCCAGGAGAGAGGGTTGTTTATGTACGTTGTCGCAAAAATAGTAAAAAAAATCTCGAATCGGTTGAGTCATTTAGTTAGTATTTCAAAAAGGTTGTTACTTTTCTGCCCAAAAAAATTTTTTGAGAATTTTTATTTCAAATTAGTGCAAGAAACTCAACCTAGCCTAGTTAATCAAATGAGGAAATAAATTGAAAAATAAAACGAAAAGTATGAATGTAAAAAAGGTGCTTTTTTTACAAATTCAAATGCTCGAATTCTTTGCCTTCAGCACGAATACAGGCTCGTCGGCTTCGTCTGCATCTTGCTTCGGCCACGAAGTCGGACGCATCGGCGTTTTCGCTAGAACATTTGAATTTGTAGAATAAAAGCACCTTTTTTTCTCTCATTCTTTTCGTTTTATTTATCAATTTATTTCCCCATTTGAATAACTAGGCTAGGTTGAGTTTCTTGCACTAATTTCAACTAAATGGCCCATTTTTTAAAATAACTTGCCGAAGGTAGTACAATATACTTTTTCTGTAATAAAGAGTCAAAGTTAAGTGACAATTTCTTTTTCTAACCACAACTCAAACTATCTTATTTTTATCAATGTCACACTTTTTTTTCGCTCGATTTGCAACTGCGATTAATGGTACGGTTATTTAAGATCATATTAGCAAAAAAAAAAAAACGTAAAAGAATTAGGAAATTGTTGCCACAGTAACTAAAGATGTGGTAAAGGATTATCACTCAACTAAGTGATAGAGATTTTTTAATATTTTTGCCAGAACCTCTTAAGTTTTCAGACCGTTTTCAAAACGATATGTATACATGGTAGATGTCGGATAATGCCATTGCCAAAAATATTATATATTTACGCGAATTTAAAATTGATCAAAATTGGTTGACTATTTTCTCACAGCTTAAAAATATCATGAATGGCTATTTTTTTTGAGGTAATGTTTCCGACTCCCACTGGCGTGTTTGTACATTCTTCATCAAAATAAATTTTGTATGTCTGCAGTGTACATATACTGTATAGCTATGCCTATACGAATTAATAGTTGGCAGCCGTTTCTCCGAGATGCGATGGAAAATGCTAAATCCTCGGTGATTTGCTAACTTAATACAAAGTGCACCTAAATATACGAGTACTTTGCCTTCCCCCTATCTTGAAGTGGTGAAATTTATGTGTAAGACGCAACGCAACATAGGAGTAAATACATGTATATATATTTCTATAATTATGTTGCTCGGGTTCTGCCTTAGAAACATGTTGGATGTCGTATGCCGGATGTGTACTGGCGTGAAATTACTCGTCATTTATCAGAGTACGACTATAGTTTTCATCGCGCCTGACTAAATTAATCACACCGCTGGTATTCAGCAGCACGTGCGTGATATACAGCAACACCGGTAGAAAAACACTTCTGCCATGTAAGTCGTGGATTACAAATTAACAATTAACGGAATTAAGTCGACTCCATAAACATTAAAAGCAAAAAGCTATGAGAAAGGAAAACCATTCTGAGTGATAGATAGAGAACATGCCGTAAGCACCGTTAATTGATACATTGCGTTGATAATGAAACATTTTTTGTTATCTAACTTGCGGAATAGATTCGCAAGTTTATCTGTTTTGATATTGAATGTAGAATAAAATACACTTGATGGCCTCAGATAAACAGTTTGGCTTAACTGTAAGACAGCTACGAAGAGAATCATTCTCTTCGTAGCTGTCCCCCAGTTCCAGAACCCAAAGTGGCTGTGGCTTCACGAAATTGAAAAATTAAAAATTTGTTTAGACCCTTCAATGTGTCAACGATTTAGTCGGAAAGTTGGGTGGGGACCATCCCGGATATTTTTATTTGATAATCTTTACTTTATGCACTACTGTTATTTGAGAACACTAAGTGAAAATTTTGACAATCGGTCAAATTTACTGTGCATTAAAATCGGTCACCTATGTCAAAAAAAGGTGCGTAACTAGTTATTTTCTTGCTCTAATCAGATGCAAAACTAGCATTTCTACGTAACACTAAAAATGTCTTACAAAATGCTGAATTTTGGATTTACTGTACTAGTGTACTCATTTGGTACATTCTACACACATTTTATCTTGTAGGGCAATTGATAATCACAACTTAGAACGTATTAATCTGTCATTTATACATTAATTTATGTATAAAGCACACATTAATACGATTTAAAACAGATTTAAAAAAAAATGTTTAAAACACATGTTTTAAAACAATTTGTTTTAAATTTAATCATCCTGGTTTCGTGGAATATAAGTATAAGTATAGAAAATAATTTTGGCGCAGTGGTAAACAAACCGAACACCTGTACACAACGAAGCACAAATGGACTTTAACTCAATTTGAGGTAAATAAACCACGAAATGGTATGTAGTAAAAGTGAACTATCACGGAGTGTAGACATAAATGTATACTGTATACATATTACAATATAATTTGTTAGTCTAGACTCTAGACATTAAGTAATTGCAGACATTTGCTAGACAATAACATTTTCTGCTGCGTCAATAAAAATTGCATTTTTTTGTTTCACCTCAAGGCAATCAATAAGATCTACAAACAAAATTTCACAAGCGGACTAAGGCATTATCAATTTTTTTCGATATTAAGTTTCCATTCTTCATCCATACCTACGTATTTATAGTCTGGCGACATTGTTTGTTATCAAACAAGACGCGGCGGTATACTACCCTCTTCTGTCGTGTGGTTTTCTATAACATAGGAAGGTATTGTATAGCATAAAGTTGAAATAAGAGCTTTACGTTGACATTATTTAATGACATGGATGCGCCTAAAGTACTTGTACACATCTTTGTATTATTCCACACCACTTAAGGCTTGTGGCTCGTAAACATTATCTATTGCTAACATGAAGATATGTACGTGTTAATAACTCTATTTCCTATTATTATGTGTTTAACTACTGTGTTAAAGCAATAGAGATCTTTATGGTTGTAGTTTATGTTTATCGGAAATGTTTATGTCTTGGTTGTATCCTGAACGATTTAATCGCGTGACACGTCAGTTTCTTTATAAAGTGGCAGTCAAAGTTGGCTATAAGTTATGTACGGGATTATTGAAAGCAAGTATTTCAAGAAATAACGGCAAAAGGCAAAAAAAAACACAAAAATGAAACAGTCGACCAAATTGTACCAACCTGAATCGATTTCCAATCATTGGTACTGTAGCTATGGCAGCAGGCGGCGCTCCTAATCTTCTTGGCATGCTTGGCAGCGACCCTCCATATCTTAATGTACACCAGTATAATAACTAACCACACAGACACAAACATGGGCGTTACCACAAAAGTAACATAATCCTGAGGCACAATCTCACTGAATCCGCACTTCTCGGTCTCTTCACTCCAATTATTCCAGTATAAGAGCACAGTAGCAAAAACAAATGTACTTGCCCAGCCAGCTACCACTATGCCATATGCCACCTTCCTTCTCATGTACTTGCTGTATTCTAAAGGATGGACTATAGCCACGTAACGATCCGTAGCTATAATCAGCAAGTTGAGAATCGAACTGGAACAGGCAAATATTACCAATACAAAGCGCAGAATGCACGTGACTTTGTTTGAGTTTAGGGTGAAGCCAACAGAAAAGGCAAAGTGATAGGGCATGGCAAGACCGACCATCAGGTCGCTAAGAGCTAAACTAAAGACGAATTGATTGGAAACCAGGGAGGCTATCTTGCGGCTAAGGCGGATGGCGCACATTGTTAGGAGGTTTCCCGCTACTGTTATGATGAGAATAATCATTGTGACGGCGAACCAGATGGTTTGCGATGTGATACTGTTGGTATCCATGGTTGTTGATTAGTAACTTCTTTGGCAGGATTTTTTCTTGAAGCCCTTTGTCATTATTGTGAACATCGGCATTTTTAATCTGGAAAATTTTAATTTCAATAAACAATTTTTTCTATTACCTAGTACTGCTGTAAACAGTACTTAAAAGACAAGAAGTTTACAAAAGCAACTATGACGTCAACAACGCGGTTTTGACGGAGAACTAAAAAAATAATGGATAAACTTCGGGATTCTGTAAACTGTAAATTGATATACATATTTAAAGTCACTGGAAGTTGAGGTATCAGTTTGGTCAAAATCGGATGAATCCCTAAGAAAACGCACGTAACAATACTATTTCCGCTTATCAGATTGTGACCAAAAACAATCCAGTTCGTACCCTGGTAATTCTAAATATGTATACCAAATTTCAGTCCGTTCCATTGTAACGTTTGGGCGCTAACGTGTTCACAAACTTAAATATCCACACACACAAATTTCAGAGTAGCCTATCTACAAATATTCTTTTTTATTGAATATACGATAGTATTAACTTTGGAAAAGTGACGTTTTGACTATCTCTATTCAATAGTCCAAATAAATAAATAATTACATTATCAGACAACCACTAGCTATATCGTTTAGACAACAGTTAGTAATATTTTTAATTAATAAAAAATTTAATACAATAAAAAATATCATAGTATTAATGTTATTTATATTATTCCTTAATGGCAAATCTAAGAAAATATATTTACTTACAATATTTGTTATTATGTAAGACGCTTATTAAGCAGATATCAAACCAATGGTCTTTGGTAATTGTTTTGTAATCGTTAAGTTCATTTATACATGTAAGTATTTTGCGTTGATTATTATTATTATTTTATTAAATGCATTTTACATCTTAGTTAAAAGAAGACGTCGTTGTTGTCTTTTACATAGAAATAAGCCAATTTTCTTTTCTATTTTATCTATTATTTACGATAGTGATTGCTTGTTTTAAATTAACTTGGAGAAATGTAGTGTCTTTCTAATAATAGAAAATTTACTGCTCATTTAATACTAATTAGATATGATTATCTAGAAACACAAAGTCTATACAATTCCATACTTACTAGTCGTCAGTATGAGTTATCCTTATTGTGTTTCGTTACACGTACTGATTAATTGATCTCCTGCTGCTAGATCACGTTCTAATAAAATTAACACTTATTTTCAATGCTCAGTAATATCGTCGATCGCTTTGGTATATGATAATTGATAATTTCGCGATGTTTTGGCCCAGACTGCCGTTGCTTGACTGAGTCTCTGGTCTGTTTCTGCCTGCGAAGTACCTATACTTGTACGCATTGGGCGTGTTCTTTTCAGTAGCAATGCTTTTTAGTTGTGGTTTAGTTCTAAAGATGCGATGGTAAACAAGACATCCCACTACTGTTTATTATAAAGGCTGAATTAAATTTTATTGGGTCCAACTATTATTGGACTTTGATAATATGTGATAAAGCGCCCATCCCTTTTGACGGGTCAGTTTAGCAATCACAAACCATGTTACAACAAATCATATATCAAATAATGTCACTAGCTGACTGAACTTCGTTCCAACAAAATTTAAACATTTATAGATTGTTTTATTCATATGTTTTCAATGCGGACAACTATTAATTTAATTAATGTTTCTTTATTAAACCTCTTCCTTGACCGGTCAAAGACTTGTAAATTATTGATGTCCGCCTTGAAGAAGTACAGCCTCACATAATATAACCGATAAGTTAATTTTTAAAAGTATGAAAAGTTCTGTTAAATGAAAAGTTGAAAATTTAACCAAAACGCTGCTGATGTTCATTTTGATGTATCTGATTAGGACAAGAGCTTAATCGATCATTATATATACGATATCAGTATTAGGCCGTGTTCAGCAATTTCTATTACATGAGTTTTCAATTAATGATTCGCTTCCCCCACTTCGCTTTCCATATTTTTCGCCGTTGGCAAACATTAGTGAGAATTTCCAAGTGCACAACATTTTGTAGATCCTGAAATTATGCTGGGGCTTAGCAACCGACCACCAACCGACGTACAAAGATTAATCCATAGTAATGATGGTTTAATTCGTTTATTTTCCAACTGATATGAGATATGGGATCACCGTAATGATTTCATGCGTATGTAATAGAAAATGACTCATGATAAATTTTATGATAGGGCATATCTTTCTAAAATGATCTATATATGGGAAATTATACATACGCAGATATTTTTACTGCGAATGTAAAACATAAAACCCACTACAAAAATCCCATGTGGTTTCCACTCAACTTTTCGAACATTGAAGTGTCGACACTTTTGTAGTTATTCAATTACCTGAAGCCATAGCCACTCTGGGCCCTAACCAACGTCAGTTATAGAATAACGTTATAACGTTTAATATCATTTTTCATCTTCTCTGTAATGCCGGCCACACACGTTCAGTTTCACCTGACAGCTGGAACTGTTCAGTTCAACTCTACAGTTTAACTGAACTGGTTAAACTGAGACGAATAAAATTTTTATTTTTCAACTGAACAGTTCTCGGTTCAATTGGATGCAGGGCTTTAACAATTGAACTGAGAACTGTACAGTTGAATACCCACACACGCAACGATCAGTTGAACCATTCAGTTGAAAAAAAAAATGACATTCCATTCGTCTCAGTTTAACTGTTCAGTTGAGTTCAACTGAGAGTGAAATACCCACTTACGTAGAGGTTACACTGTACACTAATCTGACAATCGGAAATGGCACGTGTTAATTTTGACCAAATTGATATCTGCTCTTCCTCCAGTGACTTTAAATATGTATATTCGTCGCTGCGTTGCAAATTGTCAGATTTTGACAAACGTCAGTGCCGCTGACATGATATTCAATGTCAGTATGACAAATGTCATGTCTAAGTGCTAATAAATTCGTAACTATCTAACACTAATAAGTGAATGAGATGTGCATTCGACTACGGCCTTGACCTCTTATCGGCTCTTTAAAAAGTGATAATCTGCCATGAATACTTTTCTGATCTATCACAAATAGTAATTAACGGTGTGATAACCGGACGGCAAAACGCCTCTTGAAAAACAACCGCAACACGTTCAAAACAGGTGGAAATCATTGGCAGGATTTGCAGTCCGGATCATCCAGGATCAGCGTGCCGAACACAACCGATTATCTGCTTTACATACATATTTATTCCTATACGATATTCTTGTTATTATTAACTTATTTTCGTTTTCAGACTCTAATTATACCGCCCTAACATAATCGACCCTTTCAGACCAGATATTGAATACACATTATAATCGCGAGTTTTGTCAAAACAATACCTACGTAGCTTGCTAATCTAGATCCTCATCATAAAATGTATGTACAACAAGGAATGTTATATAACCAGTATATAAAATACCTACAAGTGCTTGTATTAACATACTTATAATAAACATTTATTAAAAGTATATTTCCATTTAATATTTATGTATTTAATGTGCTGTGAACAACCGTGATTACCTAATTTTACATAATAAAGAAATAATAAACAGTTGTTATATAAAACTACGGAGTTTAATGGTAGTAAAACACACGGTAATTGAATTGCTTAATTGTTTTCATTAAGTATTAAATTAAGGGCTGGTTTATTCATCTGTACGTAAAGTCATGTATAGCTGTGTCAGATTTGTCAAATTGTTGCCCTATTACAATATATTTCCGATGAAATTATGTAAAATGCACCTCTTACTCTTTCTTTCAAGCTCTGCATTCTATCATTCTACCATTTTATCTATTAACTTAACATATCTGAGGTGGCAACATTTTTGCAATTATTCAATTTAATAAAGCCAGAGCCATCTCTGGACGCTACGTAACGTCAATTTCTATGACAGAATTACAATTGTCCTGACATTTAATGTCATGTTATGACAGTGGCATTGACGTTTGTCAAAATCTGACAATTTGCAATACAGCGAAGGCTGTGGATTCTGTCAAAGTGCTTCTAGAGACCCTTATAGCGCCTAAACCGTTCATCCTACTGATCTGCAAGTTCGTATACATGTTACGAGCAAAGTCCGAAATCGTACAATGTCGACATTGTACAATTTTTTTTGTACAAAGCTGACAATGCAAGCCCGTCCCGTATAACGTTCGATATTTAGTTATTTGATGGACTTTGTACGGCGCTACTTGTACAATGTCAACATTGTACAGTGATTCTTGTACAATGTCAACATAGTACTGTTGCGCCTGTGCGTTGTTGTCGTTCGGAGGCAGTGAGGTTATGTTTTATATCATATCATCTTGTGGACTTAGTCTGCATTTTCGCCCGATAATGGGCGAGAATTTGTAAATGGCGTTATTGAAGAATTAAAATGTATGTGGCCAGAACTAAAAATTGTGCATGGTAAGCCAAGGCCAGAGGATAGGTATAGAGTATAGAGTAAGCTAGTATCGATTGATAGGAGAAACAATTTTTTCTTCCAATGGCGTATTTTTAGATTGGAGACTTCCGCGGTCCGAATCGATAAGTTCTAGATTTCCGGGAGAAAACCGCGTCAACGGCGATAAAGTAGTCAACGTTTCGCACTCTGTTGCAAGAGGCATCTTCATTCATTCACTCATTCATTCTCTTCGTAGCTGTCTTACTGTTACGTCCTGGAGATGCCTCTTGCAACAGAGTGCGAAACGTTGACTACTTTATCGTCGTTGACGCGGTTTTCTCCCGGAAATCTAGAACTTATTAAACTATCATAGTGTATTAAATAAGAAATGTACCCTTGATTGAAGAGAGAGGGTGAGTGACAAACACTAGATTGAGATAAACCTAAGAACTGAGTAAGAAACAATTTATAAAATCGATATTTTTTTTTTATTAAATCACACATATTTAGCTATTTGACCCCTTTTTATGCTTGCAAACATGAAAAGGTATTAATACCCTATTAGAAAAAATAAGTACGCTAAATCTGACAGGGGCTACTCACTTTGCACATGTGCGACTGTGTACAATGTTGATATTGTACAATTATCAGTATACAATGTCGATAATGTACTAGTAGCGCCGTACAAAGTCCGTAAAAACAAGCAAATTTTCAACTTTGTACGGTTAGAACGTGCATTGTCAGCTTTGTACAGAAAAAACTGTACAATGTCGACATTGTACAATTTCGGGCTTTGCTCGTAACATACATATTTAAAATCACTGGATGGTAAGCTGATATCAGTTTGGCCAAAATCGGATAAATCCCTAAGAAGATGCTTGTAACATTTGCCACTTTCGGTTGTCAGATTGTCACCAAAAACAATCCAGTTCATCCCCCGGTAATTCTAAATATGTATTTGGACGCTATAGTGTTCACGGACATACACACATACACACATACATACATTTTCCAGAAATCATGCTGCTCAGCAATCGATTCAGGGGAACCAAAAACGCGTATTTCCGCTGAAATCCCGATTTTTTTTTTGTTCGTCCACTACAATACTTTCCTTCTAGGGTACTAGTCGGAAGGTAAAAATGGGGCAACAAAATCAGCTTATCTGGCACGTACCATTACCATACAGGACATTAAAAAAAAAAAAACATTTACAATCAACATTTTTAATGTTTTGACAGCACTTTGCAAAAGAAATTTAACAATGTGCATCTGAATTCACACCTACCTTTAAATCACTTTTACAAAGATAACTCAGGACGTGTGTACTATGTTGTGTATTATTATTTATCAAAACCACTTCTCTCTTCCTTGGGAGGTAAAGTTCATTCACAAATTATGAGTTCGGAGAGCAGAGAAAATTTACAAAACAGTTGACAAAAATAATAATTTTATGTCAGTCTACTTACAGCAGGCTATAGTTCAACCTTAACTCTACCTCCTACTTTGCAAATGTAAACCTGGCTTATTGGTGGGTTTACATTTGCACAGTAGGAGGTCTGTCTTGGATTGTCACTCAACCCTTGCTGTTGGTCATGATATTTCCGATTTATCCGGTATATATTAATAAATAACGTCCAATAAGTTTAATGGGTTATTAATGTTTTTATTTTGTTATTATTTTCAGGGTATCTTTAGGAATGCATGTGAGAATGTCTTAAGAACAATGAAAAATGGAAGGGAGACTTTGCTAACACTTCTAGAGGCATTTGTTTATGACCCACTTATAGATTGGACGCTTGGGGTTGAAGGTTTAGCGGGAACCATATTTGGGGGAATCCCTGGGAGCGCTTCTAGCAGGCAAACGCGGAAGGATTTGGAACGCGAGGTCACCCTTGCCATGTACGATGTGCGCTGCACTGAGGTGAAGGTTGATTGGCAAAAGAACAAGTAAGTGAACGTGTTCTTCTGTATTATTTTATAACATGTCGTTATATAAATTTTTTTTATTAAAAAAAATTATTAGTATTATTAGAATTAAAGGATTATCAGTATGTTATGTGTTATGATTTAATCTTTTTCTTAAATTTTTGTTGGCTAGGTATATAGTTTAGGAATTAACATTTATAACGACAGAAAATTTAAGTAGCAATACTGGTCAGCTCTAATCTTTAAAACATGAATAATAACATAACGCAAACAGGAGCTTAAAGTTTATTTGTCAAGTTTCAGAGCACCCAACAATAACTAACTTACAATATTTTGCATAGACCAACTAGACCTTTTTTTTTAACAGAAGATATAAATATTGATATAATCAATATAATATATGTACAATATAACACCCTTTTAAAGTAAGTTCTCTTATGATTTAGGGAGGACATTTTAAATCACCTGCCTGAACTGATAGACTCCTTAAGGAATTGGCTTACAGAAGCCAAAAAAATAGAACATGTGGAAGAGCTACTCCAAGATCTGCACCAACAGATGGCTCAAGTAAAAGAAGCAGAAGCAAACGGCATATGCAAACATCCGTTGTATTCTCTCCCAGCGCGGTACGGCACCTACAAACAAGCTCAAGATATGATTAATAATGCCAAGAAAGATCTTCAAGCTCTAGTTAAGGACTGTCAGGTTAAGGCCAAACGCTGCGCAGACGCTTTTGCTATACTTGAAGGACCACAGTTCGCCCAATGGGTTTTGGAGTTAAACACAAAATTTGAGAATGATTCTGGATCCACAAGAGTATTTGACAGTGTTAAGGATTTCCTGCAAAATGCTGGTCAAGGTGGAATGATTACACAGTGTGAACAGACGGAAAAGGATATCGAGAATCTTTCGCAGCAACAGATTTTGTTGACAATCAAGTGCTTACAGAGTTTGCAAGAATATGCAGCGATAACACAGCAGTGTCCAGACAATTTCTTGAAGAAGCACAGAATATATGCTTTTCAAAGGTGGTGCAGGTATGTACATATTAGGTTGTCTATAATTGTTAAAGGCACCAAGTGCATTCTTCATTCAAGAACATTCTGCTTCATCAAAATGTTAAACAATCATTTTGCTTACTTTTATTCAATACATATTATTTTATGGAATAAAGGCTTGTTTATTCACCTACATATTTCTGTGTTAATGGCAAAAAATGTGCCAACAAAATCAACTTATCTGACACATACAGGACTTCATGTGTAGGTCAATAAACAAAAATGTAAAGATAAAGATACAAAAAATAAAGTGTATATGTATATGTATGTATGTATGTATATGTATGTGTCAAAAAGAATAGATTTGAAAATCATATTGATATAGATTATGGATAGATATTGATTTCCAAAATATTCCTCATACTGTCCCGTGGTTTGCAGATACCTTGAAGAAACCAAAAACCTAGCTGGCTGCGACATTGTCTTTAGTGAGTTTGCACAATTCATCGAGGCAAACAATGAACCCTCAATCAAGAACTCGCTGAATTTTGCTTACCAACTTGGAATACTCTACAACGAGACACACGCTCAGCTCTCTAAAGTGTGCGAAGAGCTAGGAAAAATCCATACTGCGGACACTCCAAATGTTTTAGACCGAATGTATAATGATGCAAAGTTAAGTGTTGTCAACTTTTTACGGCAAGAAAAATGCGCTGCAAAAGCATTTGAATTTGTGATCATCAGTGAGCTTTTGTTGCTGAATCAGAACTTTTTAACAATTGAAAAGGCTGCATCAAGACGTGTTGACTGGCCATCAAAATTGACATCTGTGGATAATGTTTGGTTACTGGAGGATTTGATGTATCAAAGTGATAAAGCAATGGAATTGCTTAGTTATCTGTTCTTACAATCTACTACAGATATCACTGACAATCAAATGTTTGTGCACGTGTACAATGTGATAAAGAATAGTAATGGAATGTATAAAGGATTGCAAGAATTATACTATAACTTCCATACAATTATTTTACCGGAATCCATGAAGAAAATACAGAGCGATGATCAAAGCGTCTTAACCATGATTAATGATTTAAGTAAATTGATAATGAATGTGGATATGCCGTTGTTGGATATTATAGGACATTTAGAGAATAATCTGAAGTGTACGGTTATGGAAATGGATATTGGGGTAAGACTTTTTATTTTCTTTATTTTTAGTGTCATTTTAATATTTTTGTATATCCGCCTAAGAAAAATGAAATGGCACTCTTCCAGGTACATAATAATTTTCATTTTAATATTTTTCCAGTCAAACGGTGATTACGTGCTAGACAAAGTTCGTGAACTCAAGTTAAACTACGACGCTCTGGTCTCTAGCTCGGGAGAATTGAATCTAAATTTGGGCAAAATGCTTCTCATGGGTTTCAACGGTCTCTTCCAAAAAGTTCACGTTGAGTATGCAAATCTAATGGAGGTTTTGTGCGTATTGGATGTCCCATCTGCATGGAAGAAGATCGACCAGATAAAGGATGCAAAAAGTTTGGCTGCTCCAATTTACAATCCATCTGTTCGTGCTATCCTCGATGATATCTTCCTGATCAAGCGCATACAGTCGATATCCGAATTTTTCAACATCTGCATGGAGATGTGTCAAGGATTCAAAGGTACTGGACAGTGCTCCGTTTTTAATGATGAGCAATTAACAAAACCTGTTAAACGGTACGTAATAATCGCCATATTTTATAGTTATCGGTCCAATCTTTTAGTTAATTCAGATTACTTAATCTCAGATTTTGCACAAACATTGTTGCACCGACCATATTTTTCACTAATCTGAATTAGTTAATTTGTGTTAGTAAATCACCTACACTTCTGCTTCAGCCAATAGGAACATTAGACGTCATTGAATTCCTCAGTGTATTGCACAAAACAGGGTTTTACTAACACGCGTTAAAATTATGTTGGTGCAACGTAACTTAATTACAAATTTAACCACAGATTACACGTTATTTAGAATTCCCTAAATCAGTTTTCTTAAACTATATAAAATAATACTAAATTGCTCGTTTTCATATATTACATATTAGTTTAGCACCAATCAAGTAATTACTCTCCTGAATGACTTACCTTATTCAATAGGTACATCGTTGACTTTATAAGCAGACAATTTTTGGGAGTCACCACAGAAGTTATCGTCTACGGCATTTGTTCACTTCTTCAAGAATTAGGTTTAGATGTGGTGAATGAAATCGAACAGAAGGATATTGGGGCAGAAAACAAGGTTCCGTTGGATGAGTTGTGCCACAAGGGGTGGAGTTTGTTTGTGAAGCACGGTATCTTCACGCAGAACATGTTAGCACAGGCATCAAGCCTAGAGATGAACTTGAAGACTGCCTGGGAAAGACTTCAAGAGCCAAAGAAACTCGAGCGCAACTTAAACTTGATGCAGTCATCACTGAAGAGGATCCAGAATCAAGTGACCACTGTGAATTGGATGTTTGAAGATGTGCTGAACCATCATAATTGGTAAGTTTCTTGATAATAACATAACATAATAACATACACTTTACACACACATCATTAATAGCTGCTGTTTGAAGTGATACTATAGAGGTTGTATCATTGATTAAAATGGATTGAAAATGCTTTTAGAACACTTAGTTTTAATGTGCATATATTTGAACAAACCCGAGAGCCAGTAGAAAGAAAAGACCCAAAAAAGAATATAAAATCTTTACGAAATACATTTCACATGTTATTTATTACTTTATTTTTGTATTTTCTTGCTATGTAATGCCTAAAGAAACTTACAGCACATTTATATGACACAAAGATGTTGTCAGTAACTTTGTTCTTTGATATATCAGTTATTATAAAAAAAACAAGAATTTTATGGTCAGCAGTTCAAAATCTATTATCCCTCATTGTTTGTGTGCTCAAATCTGTTATACCCTGTGTATACGTATCAAAATCATTTTTTTTCTTGCAGGTACCAAAATGGGGCAAACGTCAACCGCAGTAATTTTCTTCTGGAACTTAAAAAGGATTCTGTTGCTTTGGCAACAATTCAGACCAAACTCACTGAAGCGCAAGAACTCCAAAAACCTCTTATCAGTAGCGTTGAGCAACGGCTTAAATGGGCTTCAGGGGCCAACCCAGATCTTAACGAAGTTCTGTCTAAATTTGAACTTACCCTTTCCAATCGTGAGCAAAAGTTAAAATCCGAAGATGAAATAACAAAAGTGGTTTTAACAACATCGCGAGCAATTTTGCAACACGAATTACTTAGAAACCACTCATCTGAAACAAAAATCTTTGATCAGGTGTTTCTTAGCAGTTGTGAGAAGTGGAGATTAGTTTGCCAATACCATTCTGTGAAGATGGAAAACGTAACCGATGTTGAAGAGAATATCATGAAATTGTATACAAAAGATATGGAAGGAAATCCCAAATGGTTAACAATGATATCCGAAAAGATTTCTGATATAATACAGGGCACACAGAGCGAATTAGAAGATTTGAAAAAGAAGAAAATGACCATCTTTGATGATATACTACTTCGCATTAAGAAATTAAATCCATTATATTCAGAGCACTGCAAATTAATGACCGATTTCAAGAGTTTGATTAAAGCGTTGGCTAAGATTGAAGATTGCGCTCCGAGGGCTCAACATTTTATAGCAGATTATC
This sequence comes from Aphodius granarius, assembly GCA_963971325.1. Lineage (NCBI taxonomy): Eukaryota > Metazoa > Arthropoda > Insecta > Coleoptera > Scarabaeidae > Aphodius > Aphodius granarius. Next base: position 18,335,004 of record OZ020221.1, read on the forward strand.
GTTTGTATGTGGAGCACTTTTCAAATTTATTTGTGAGAACCAAGTCGGCGGTTAGTTCTGAAGATGTGGAGGATATACTACAAGGTTCAAGATTTCTGTGCGAACACACGGATGAGATATATTCGCGGATGATTAGTTTAACGGTGGGGGGAGATAAGGAGGTTGTAGAAGAAGTTGATGGACGAGATAGCGAAAATGGAGCTCCTCAGATTAAGCAAGAGGTAGTACTGACACGCGGCCAGCAGAGGAACGCATATGCGATGAGTGTGTGGCGCAGGGTGCGCCAGAAGCTGGAGGGGAGGGATCCTGATCAAGGACGGAAGTATACTATCCAGGAGCAGGTAAGTGTTATTTATTACAATTTCTAATTTAAGTTGAATTTATGTTGCTTTGAAATGTTATATCAGGTGGAGTACGTGATAAGAGAAGCGACAAATATGGATAATTTGGCCCTGCTTTATGAGGGCTGGACACCATGGGTTTGAGCATTGACGATGAGCAGTTACCCTGCCTGGATCTCTCTTCAGTCAATAACACCACAACGTGCGGGCGTTCGTTCGTGTGCAAAACAAAACCAACCAAACCAAAAGGGCGCCACGAGGCAAGCACACAGCAGCATCATCTATGTAACTTTAAATAGTTGTTTGGGGGCTTGGTCATGCTTAGTTTTATTGCTATTGCAAGAGTATCAACACGACAAAAAACCAATGCCGATTATTAAATAATAAAAAAAAAAATCGGAAAATTAATAGTCTGTGAGAAGGCAGATGCATATAGGTTATTCGGAGGGTGTGGGAAATTTCTGCAATCTTGGTAAAACTAGGCAATCTCGCCGATTCCACACGTAAAGTTAAATGCTGCTTTTATTTTTTAATTGTCGACAGTTAGTCAGAATTGACAGTTGCCGCCGACCATTCAGCGGCCACAGTAAAGTAAAGTCATATAATGTCGAGATTGGAGGAATTGGGTGTTTATTTTCTTATCTATAAGTAGAATATTTCTGGTTTAGCTCAGGATATTTCTTTTTCGTTATTTTGGTAAATACACACACACACAATGTGACTGGTAATTAAATATCAAATAAGCTGATGTACAATTCCCAAATTAATAAAATGGTCAATCATTCTTCTTATAAAACCTAAATCTACAGCCTTACACCCACCATCAGTAAGATCCTCCTTAATTAAATTTACATTGTATAATTTTTTGTTTATTTTGTAGCGTTATCGTAAAATGCATAAATTAATTACTTTTCCCTACTTTCTAGAATATTTATCATTTATTTTATGCTCTATTGTTTGTAATTTTGGAGACAAATGCAGGGGGAATATGGACAAACACTATTGGTTTCCTAAAGGGTAGTAGAATACTTGTCTGCCTGAAAAAGCAAATGTTGTAGGAGTAGTGGTTACATGTATGGTATAAATTTTCAAAACTAACCAGTTTGTTCACTTCCCCTGTTGATTCTTGTAGTGTTGCTATTAAATATAGAATTTTCTGTCATTTTTGTTTTATTGTCCACTTATCCCAACTGAAGATTAAAATGTTAGAATACCATCATAAGATCTTATAAATACCACACCATATATCGGGTGTTTAAAAAAATTTGAAACGCGCATAAGGGTAAAGTACCTGGAATATTAATATTATCGAAAAAAATGTATTTGGGAATTAATAATTAGGCTCAAATTTGAAATTATAGCCACATATAACAGAAAAAAATTTTTGCTTTTGTAAATTTTCTCTATTTATGAGAACAGTTTTGTAGCAGCTAGAGATTTGAAATGATTCTTCTTAAACGATTTCTTAGATATTTGTTTAAATTTCCTATAATACTCGCAATTTCATTGCTTCTTAATGAGTTTTCACCCAGTAAACCTCAAAATATCAGGTACATGTACAAACTGTACATATGCAAACAAATCTCACGAAACAATTCGAAACGGAAAGACGAGACTCTCAAAATTATTTTATGAAAATGGTATATGTACTTCAGACCATTCCAGAAAGAGGATATGCCCCAAGTGGAATTGAGAAAATCCTTTTATCAAGCCGGATCTAATACAGATTACTTGGTTGCAATAAGACACATTGCTCCAAAAAAATTAATAAAAGAAAACATGGTCAGAAAGAATTATGTACTTTCAAAAGATATTGTGCTGGTTTCAACCAGGGCTGTTATGTTTTAAAACTGCTTTAAAAATGTTTTAAAACAAAGTTTTTAAAACATGTTTTTTTTCTACTGTTAATGTTTATTTCCGAACTACATTCAATAGAATCATTTAGAGACTACTTACCTTAAGTGTTCCCTAATAATAACAGTGTTAAAAATCTTTTAAAATAAATATTAGTAAGTAATTGTTTTGTATTAAATCCAACTAACTACCCGTGAGGTAATCCCCTAACCGTCAACTCAAGAGAGCCAACATTTGTAAAAGGATAGATTTTATATTATTCTTAAATCTCCATGAGTATCCCTTTATATTCGAAAACAATAATTTATTTTTTTCTGACACTGCCTTGAAAAGTAAAAAAAATCAAAAAAACATGATTTAAAACGTTTTTTTTTTTAGAAGTGTTAAAACATTGTTCCATGTTTTAAAACAATTTTAACAAAAAAACTGTTGATTTTGCTTTAAATAACAAAGAACGTTTTTTATAACAACCCTGGTTTAAACAGAGACACCCCTTTGTCTGGAGACCTAAGAGACTGCTGAAGACAACAACAATGAAGGTCAGTCAATTTGCTTGAAAAGGTACTGCGGATTTGAAAGTTTGGGCAGCCGTGGAATGTAAGCAATCCTTTGATACTAGCGGGATGACACATTCTTGGAAAAATACTACAATTGTGCTCATCCACTGCGATTGGATGATTAACTGCAGTCTGGATGGATGGATGGTCCAAATGATACATTCCGGCTGAAATTTGGTATATTTTTTAGAATTGCCAGAGATTGTTTATGGAGGCAATCTGACAACCGGAAGTGGCAACTATTACAGTAGTTTTAAATTATATAGAGCACAGTGACCAATTATACCCAGTGTATGGTTTATAATTGACCCGCGCATATTTTGTTGCATACACAACTGCTCTCCTTGGTTTGAAACATCTATACATGCACTTTCTTAGGGAATCAACGGATTTTAACGGATACTAGCTCATCTTTCTGTGATTTTAAATATGTATAGCAATTTACATTACAGATATTGACCTGGTTCAGGTGCTATAAATGTTTATAGAAACAGTTTGACAGAATCCTTTGTCGCTGTGGTTGCGAATTGGCAGATTTTGACAAATGTTGGTGACCACTGACATGGCATGACATTTATTGTAATTCTCTGACTGATATTATTAGGTTGGGATTCAGAATGACAGTGGCTTCAGGAAAGCATTGTACATTGTGCATGTTTAAATGCTTCAATGTTTCAAGGGGAAACAAGATAATTGGAAAGTTGGTTGGGGACCACCACAGATATTATTATGTCATCAAATCGACATATATTTATCACAAAAGAAATGCCTCCATTACAGTAGTGTTCAACTCAACTCTAGTGATCAACGAGGCGGTTTTTAGGAAAAAATTGGCCAAAATAAAAAATTATGTTAATAAACCTTGTGTTTGAAGGTATGGCACTAAATACTTGAGCTTACTGATACTTATTGAGCAGCACCAAAATAAACATAACAAGAAAACCCTTTCTTCCGCAGGATGGGCTAACTTTTACAAAAATTGGGAAATTTTTTATTAACCCCAAAAAGCCACGCTCCGCGCTGAATGCGTCTCCAAGATGGCTTCATCCTTTCAACAATTTTTCAGAAAATTTTATTTCAGTAAATAGTTGCTGTATTGTCCGTTTAGGACAAGGTTTACTAAAATGATCAAAATATAATTATCTACTTGCGTATATCGGGTGTTATGAAATGAAGAAAATTACTAAAGATTAAAGTATGCACCTTTAAAGCACACAAGTACTTTTGTGGCAGAATGCAAACCGATTGCAATGGTTTCTGGAAAATGTATGTATGTATGTGTGTGTGTGTGTGTGTGTGTGTGTGTGTGTGTGTGTGTGTGTGTGTGTGTGTGTGTGTGTGTGTGTGTGTGTGTGTGTGTGTGTGTGTGTGTGTGTGTGTGTGTGTGTGTGTGTGTGTGTGTGTGTGTGTGTGTGTGTGTGTGTGTGTGTGTGTGTGTATGTACCTATATATCTGTGAACATGATAGCGTCCAAGCGGTATAACGGATCAGGCTGAAATTTTGCATACTCATTTAGAATTGCCGGGGGACAAACTGGATTGTTTTTGGGCACAATATGACAACCGGAAGTGGAAAATGTTACATGCGTCTTCTTCGGGATTTATCCGATTTTGGCCAAACTAATATCAGCTCATCCTCCAGTGATTTTAAATAAGTGTATTAATTTGCAGATCAATGGGATGAACGGTTTAGGCGCTATTAGCTTTTATAGAAGCGACTTGACAGAATCCACAGCCTTCGTCGCTGTGTTGCAAATTGTCAGATTTTGACAAACGTTAGTGCCACTGATATGACGTGACATTAAATGTCAGTATGACAAACGTCAGTATGACAAATGTCAGTATGACAAATGTCATTATGTCATAGAAAAAGGTGCAGAGTGGCTCTGTCCAATAATATAGTCGGAAAGTTGGGTGAGGGCCACCCCAGATATTTAATGAAATCCATCATGAACGTCCACCAATTTCACGATGTACGGTTAGTAAAATTATTGTCAATCATGCACATATACGCAATTAACAAAGCTGATCGCCAAACAGTAGTTAAACTTGAAATTTTGATAAAAATTGGTGAAAATTAGTGAAAACTGGTGGTTCGTCCTTAGAATGGAACGGTAAACAGACAAAACTGTAATTAGTTCTACACACAGTTTCCAAGAAAGGTCAACATTTGGGCTGGTATATTCAGAGATGGAACTTTGGGATCGTATTTTCTATAAACTTTATTGTCGAAAATGCATCGCTTTAGTGGTGTTACATAAAAACTAAAACTAAAAACTTCGTGTCCATAGAAAACCCCAAAAAAATCGTAAATTTGCCGTGTACCTTATGAGTCATAAATTGACTATACCTATGTACTTGGTAAGTTATTTCTAACCATTAAATCGCTCCTCCGGTTGGACACATCAAACAACTGTAGAGTGAAGCAACTGTTTGTGCCTTATCACTTATCACTTATCACCTTTAATGCAGGTATTAACAGTATTTTCTAACAACAACTATTTCCTGATTTAATTAGAAAATTTATTAGTAAAATAACATTCCGGTATACACAATATTAAAGTTTATATTTGTTGATACATAATAATAGCTGCACCTTTATCTTAAGTCAAACTCCATCACAAAAGTGGTTCAGAAAAAAAAAACAATATAGAATTTTCCACAGACGCAGTTTGTGGTTCATACCAATAAATGTTGATATATCGGTTTGCTCTCATAAAATTAAGCTTTAAGAAAATGCAGCTTTCTAAAGTTTATAATGTTGAACCAGTATATTTGATTACTGTGAACAACATTGTAATGTATATGTATTCTGTATAGCTAAAAGTAAGTCGTTAAGTTTCTCATTCACACGCACTTAAAGTAACTATATGTAATAACAAAATCACTATTAAACCAGTTATATTATTGTCGTCATTTATAAAAATGCCTCTGTGATTGATCTACTTGTGGTACTGCTAACTTGATGTTTCACTTTAATATGTGAACTACTAATTAATTAGCCATCAAATGTTAATTAATGGTACTGGACATTTTAAAAACAATGTGATGAACTTTAAAATGTTCTGTGACATTTTGCAGAAGTGGCAGTCACGAGTGCCTTGATGTCGACGAGAAATGGAGGAAACGTGAGTGCCACTGACTGACATGACATCACATTAAATGTCTGCCTAACAAATGTTATTATGCCACAGCGAGTGACATTAGGTAGGGTACACAGTGGCTCGGGCTTCACAAAATTCAATAATTGCAAAAGTGTTGAGACACTTCATTGTGCCAACGGCGTAGTCGGAAAGTTGGATGAGGGCTACCCCAGATATTTTATTATGTTGACCTAGTTTTATTTATAGGTACAGAGTGGTGATAAAGTTCGGAACAAAATTCATAATATCTTTATATAATGTTTTCAAGAAAAACACTCGCACACGTCCATTTTAACTTTTAAATAGCCACCTTATGGCGTAAAAAATTCATCTATGACGTCACCTACTTCGGAGCGATAACGTCATCCATATTTTTTTTAATGGCAACCCCAATTTTTTTTTGCTGCTTTTCAGTAGAACTTGTTATTGCGTAAATGACGATGTAAAATAATTGGTACCTTACATAACCTTTTTTTTGAAAAAAAAATACACATTTAGTTTAACAAATAAAAATTTTTAATGGAAAACATTAATTGAACCCAAAAAATTCAGCGCAAATGTTCAAATTGTTCTCCACCAATCATTTAGCATTGACCGCTTCCAGCCTTAAACACTTTGTGTGTGCAGTGCGCCAAGCTCCAATTCTGCGCGAATTTTTTGCTGTAGATTCTGGAGAGAACAATTTAAACAATGCCGTTAAATTTTGAGTTTTTTTTTTTGGTTCAATATTTTTCCATTAAAATTAAGTTTTTATTTGTTAAATAAATGTGCAAATTTTTCAAAAAAAGGTTATGTAAGGTACCAATTATTTTACATTGTCATTAAGCTATAACGAGTTCTACTGAAAAACAAAAAATTATGGATGATGTCATCGCTACGAAGTAGGTGAGGTCATAGATGAAATTTGTACGCCATAAGGTGGCTATTTAAAATTTGCGATGAAATGCTCCATATTATTGAAATTATAGTACGTAGAACGACGAGTAGTCGGATTTCAATAATTTTATTAAATAAAGTTCTTATGGTAACAGTGTTTCTGGGATCAACCCATCTTCAGACCAAGCTGGGAAGATAAACATAATTGTATACAGGAAAGCAAAAAAAAAAAAAACAATTAAGAACACACAAAAGTTAAAATTGACGAGTCCGAGCGTTTTTCTTGAAAACAGTAAATAACTGTAAGAGGTTGGGACACAGAATAGTAAACAACCAGAACGATATCTTGTGTTGGCGGGAAAGTTTGCGCAGATCCTCTCGCGTTTCGTGCGGCCATTTTAAAAATAGGACAAATTACAACCAATCAGTTGCAAGTAAACACCGCGCATAGGCTGTGCCATTTAGGTTGACGGAATTTGCAACGGTCCACATACATATCACCTATCGCCTCAACGTCGACGACTAGTATGTGAAATGTGCACGCCTACCGGTTCGTCATTTATAGTTTGTTTGCATGGAAAGTGCAGGACCGTATTGAGCCTGTGTATTACTTGATTTCGCACATTATTGTTCGTGATTGATTTTAAGTTATCTTACCGTTATCTGAGTGTAGTGTGTTATTACTGTTATTAGGAATTAGTGATATAAGTTTAGTTTTACATAGAATTTAGTTAGGAACTATAAGAGAGGGCAAAAGATAAAAACTACAACTTTCCTCGCATTTCCAAAGGACATCGGTTATAACAAATTAATGCTTATACATTCTTCATTCAGACACGTGTTATGTATATAACTTCCATTGAAGAAGATGGGGTGATGTTATGTGGTCGAGACGATTTGCCACGACTCGAAACTATCCATATCAACCACAGATCAAGTATACGACATTTTGAACTGCATATGTTTCCCAACTACCTGAAAATTAGATTAGAGCTTGACGCTCTACCTACGATTTTTCCTAGTCTTGAAGGGTCAGTTTCAGGGAATACTTTATTAAATTGTATAAAACTATAAATTTTGTACATGCGTGTTCATCGTATACATATATTTATACATGTATCTTTTGTACATGTATTTTTTGCATCTTTATTCACGTATGCGATTATTTTTCACATTAAAATTTCGCAATTTTAATTTGAAAAACAAATGAGCAAGAGGGCAAATTATTATTTGGAAAACGAATAAATCGTAAATAGTACGATAGCCTTTGGTTTCCTATAATTTTCCCCTGTATTCCTAATTATGTCTTAATACTGTGTATTATAAAATAAATTCACTTTTGTCTTAAACATAACCACACGACAAGTATTAAAAACACAAGCAACATTCTTAGGCTCTTCACAAAAAGTACATGCCGGCCCTGAGTTAAGTACGAAACAACATGGCGCGAGGTCATGAAATCTAGCCGATAAAAATCAAAGGTACCGCCGAGAGATATTCTTCTGGTTGTTTACTATTCTGTGGTTGGGACCTGGCTCTGTTTTTAATGGTAGCGTAGCAAACAGAGCGGTCAAATTCTTATTTACTTTATATCAAATTCAAACGGAGGACGCGAGAACTTTCTTCCAAACCTTGAGGGTTTGGTATCGCTAGATTTTTAGAAGCCAAAAATAATCGTAAATGAATTAATCTTGATATAATAACATCAGGGTGATTAAAAGTCAAATTCTAACCAAAACAAATATATTTACAAAATGAACAAAAAGATTAAAAACCCTTCAGATCGAGTGTACAACAATCTTGAAACTCTTGACATAATGAAAATAGTTGGAGAGAAAACGGACGACAGAGACATAATTAAACCATAAAAATTACCTAAACTGTTATTGGCAAATTTACATCAGCAGAGATGGCTACACTTGGCACACACAGAAACAAAACACAAGGGTCTAAAGCCCAAACAAATTGAACTACGTCATTCGAAACCACGACCTCGTCTGATATTTCAAATATACCAAACTAGGAAGGCCTTCTCCCACCAAATAAACTACCAAAGTTCGTTATTTTAGCAAAAAGTTTACATCCGCCCTCAGGCCACAGAAAGTTGCCCAAACTTCTAGAAAAAATCTGTATTCATACTACATTCTTGTGAGCAGGTCAAAACGTCTCTTGAACAAATAACTACCCCTGAGCCATCTGTTTATTATATTAAATACAACCGTTTATTCTACTCAAACCCAAAGCAAAAGACAAAACCCCCCGTATGACATAACGATGTTATGAATTTTGTTCCGAACCTTATCACCACTCTGTAATAATCCGGATTTACCTTTAAAAGAAAAAAATTGAAGCAGGATTTAGTTTTTTAGGATGGTTGAATCAGTGCATGCAGAAACTGCACACTATGCATACAGCAGTTTCATTAGGGAGATGATTAAAGGTGTTAATGAAACCAAAGTATTCATACTTATTTGTTTTGTATTGAATATACCTAAGTCTAGAACGTTAATACGAACAAGCTACTTACAAAGACATTAACATCTAAATAATTATTTCTAGAACTGTTTCTTGCTTCATCATCATTATTTATATTATATATTTTCATCCATTTACTCTCTATTTATTAAGATTGGTAGGTTGGATGTACACTCCGCCCACAGTATAGTACAGTACACAGAATAATTTTCCAAAACAAAATTGAAATTTGGCAACAATTTCCCATGTCCCACACAATACTAAAAGACAAAAAGTTTCAAGTGATTCTTTCATGATGTATTCTTTTATAGTTACATTGCACTTATCCAAACAAAAAGTCAAACAAAAATACTTAATATAGAATCGACCTTAAATTAACCAGTCGTGGACAGCAGAGCCCAGGCAAAGTATGGAGAATATGGCACGTGATTTATGTGTTTATATCTAAACCGGTGTTCTGAGTTGAGCATTTTAGGGGTCATGTTGCAGCCTGGGCTCCAGCCGTTTGGAAAAACCGATACGTCGTTCAGTATTTGATGAAAAGTCCATTGCAAATACTGCCTCGTATTGATCCTTTTAAATGCAAATAAAATCCTGAGCTGGCCGAACGCAGACTGTTACAATAAAATAGTATAAAATATCACATATCATCTTCATGAACAAAGAACTTATAAAAAAACATAATAATAACTTGAACACTAACAGTTCGACTTTTGCATAATAAAATAAAAGAGACTGATTGCTACAAAAATAATTCTTGTGAACTAAACATATATTCTACTATATTTTGTGAAAAAAAAAATCAAAAATAATCAAATGAACCACTGTTAAAAAAATCATGTCTTAATTCTTGATAACTTTATAAACAATGCTTAATTCCACGTAAGGTCGATATATTTTTATAATCAATAAATTTTTATAATCAATAAATTCTTAATTTGCACAGTATTTAGGATCAAAATACGTGGAATGAGGCAATAAAAACAAACTCAAAATATACTTGACAAAGTAAACATAGCTATAATTTTTCTATATAACATTTTCTTTTATGTACATTGTAATTACACATTTGGACAATTTACATGTTTTCTCTTCATAATCGCAGACAAGCTCAAAATAACACATCTCTCTTTACAATTACCATACAATTACCACCACAACATTCATCATAGTAGTAAAAGTAGTAGAAATAAAAACAACGAGTGTGTCAAGTGTTCGTAGCACAAGGAACATAAAGTAGTTGTTGTCACACTTACTTGGATGTTGCCGTGCCGCTTGGGAGACAAAGAATTATTAAATAAAAATTAAGTACCGACCGATTCCAGCAATATCCCAGTAAATGTTAAAACAGCATAACTTACTGAAGATAAAGTAGGACAAGACGTGTCTGTTTTAATGTAGATAGAAAAAAATTACTGCTTTACAGGTGTGGCATGTGATGTCGCAATTATTCTTAATATTCGGTGCACAGCCTCATTAGATTTGTAGCAGTCAAGTGGGTAATTATATCGACAATTCTTATTTATAATTAAAGACACGAAATATTATACAAAATTATATAAGAATGATGATGCATGATTTCTAATCTGAGTAGCAATTATGGTAAAAAAAAAAACAAATAAATAAAAGAAAACAGACACATCTCAATCTTTACAACCCAACATTTCTAGTATTATAACAAATCTATGCATATCTATTTATATATGTTCTTCGTATATCTCTTCAGATATACGTCTATATCTATAATATTTATGTATACATATACATATATCTATTTTTACGTATGTATATATATAATAAAAGTAATTTTGGCAAATGACATTTATGTTACAGAGTAAAAAATATTTATATATTTATATATATATAAATTTCACAAAGTAGGTCCATTAACCGTAATACACTGAGATCACCGCATAACAGTAACATGCACAATCCCGTCCCGAATGACACCATAGTCAGAATCGCACTCGATTACCTTTGGGGGCTACGTGACGCTAATGATAGCCTTTGCGGCGCCGGCGCCATTTGTCTCGGACGGTTCGTTCTTGACACACTGCCCTGTGAGCTGATTAACACTCAATGGATTGTTTATGTCGTGGGGATTTGTCCCAACGGGGGGATTTCGTTGCGGGGGCATAACAATCGGAGGTGGCGGAGGCAGTTTCTCGTACGCATCGTGTGGCGTCGGAGGACTCTGGAGGTTGTACGGAGATGCAAGACTGACAGGTGGGCTAGGTCCACTCATCGTCGACGGGCTTGCTAGAACGTGGCCTGGGCTGGTCAGGCTGCTAAGTGGTGATAGGCCACCCCTGCTTGACATCGACTGGCTGAGGCTTTCAGTCTCATCGTCATCAGGTGGGGTATGTGCCTCGCCCATGCTGCCACAGCTGCCAAGGTTATCGTCCGACTGATTGCCATCTTCGTCAGGGTGGTCACCTGCCTCCATGTACCGGATACACTTCTTCTTACGCCTGTAAATTGGAAAGATTTGCTTAGGTTAGTATATGTGTGTATACATTACGATAATCCAAGATAAGAAATTTACTATCACCAACAATATGCGCCTACAAAATATATATGTTCGGCTTAGGTCGACAGCTAACTTTTCTGCTATGCAAAAGGCAACAGCAGAGAAGAGTACCTTGTACCTTTAGTCCCTTGTGATAGTAACATTCTCAGTTATAGTGTACAGCATGCTTTGCTTATTCATTTATTTGTCTTTTTTATATATACATGCAACCTGTAAAATAGAAGTAATCATGCAATAGTTTCAAAATAAACAAAAAAATAAAGGAAGTTATTTATGATACATATGTACAGAAAAAAATAGAAAATAATTTTCTTAATTCCTTGTCGAGTTCATAAGTAATTAATATAAAAAAATACAATAAAAGGTACATGCTCTTTAAAATTTTAAATTAAATTGGACAAATAGTGCAAAAATCAAGATATAACTGTTGAGTAATTTTAAAGTGCAGATAAAGAAAACAAAGGTGGTTTTGCTTAGGAAACCTGACTATAAAATTAGATAACTACTAAGCTTTTACATTCAAACTTATTAAGGAAAGAAAACAGAAAATTATACTTTAAAAGGTATATATTAAAAAATATTGAAAATCAATTGCTCTATAAAACAGCCACCAACACTATAAGGTTTCAAATTGCCATAAAAACAGAAATAAAAAATTAAAAAAACAAAAAATACTATTCCTCAAATACATATTTATATTGGTTTTAGATTTGTGAATGAGGTTATTTTCTTGCATGTAATTTACTCAACAGTTTAAGAAATATTTGTTAGATATTTAAAACTTCTGTAATTTGTAGAAAAATGTTCGCGTTTTAAGTAGCAACCAAATTTTATCTATCAAAATTAACTTGCAGAAAGTAGAAATATATTACTAACAAACACTACGAGGGAAAATAAATGTAAGAGAAACAAAACAAATGAAGAAGGGAAACGAAAAACATACAAAAACACAATAACAAAAAAAAAACAATGAACAAAAAAAACAACAACTATAACAAAAATTGCCTAGAAATGGTTACAACTCATTCGAACGAACACCAAAAACACTGCGGACTGACCCACTGCCTAGAGAGTCTAGAGGTTGACGTAAGTAGGCTCCTGCGGCGATTGAGCTGACGCAGCCCCACCTGCTGAGTGCAAGAGCGCAGCGTGCACACCTGAACTGCCACCACTCCCCAGCGAGCTGTTCTCGGGGCTAACCAACACCAACAGATATCAACATGTCGTTACACATAATATGTACAGAATGGGGCACACAATAAAAAAGTATTATATGTAATAAATTAATGATATAATAACATACATAAAAACAGTAATAGTCATATCAGTAAGAAAAACAGTAATTCTTTATAATCACAAACATACAAAAGTATACATCAAGACAGTAAAAAAAAAATAAAATAAATAACATCAAATACGGCAGTCATAGTTTGGAGATAAAAAGCGCAAAAAACTTATATAAAGAGTAGAGTGGGGGAGAGCATGAAAAATTGAGGTTATTGTCAAGACAATTAATGGATACATCAGAAAATGTGTCTCTCTCTATCTCTTGAGGTGGTTTTATTCGAACAGTTTACATATCAAAAGTGTGCCCCATTTGCAACAATTAGGTGAAACATTTGACAGGCAGACAGTGTTTCAGGTGTGTTTCAGGAATAAGCAAAGAAAACGAGAAACTAAAACGCACGGCTACTTCTCAATGTGGAAGACACATTTTCTGATCCATCGTTTAGTCACAGCGCCAAACATGTACTGACCAAAAGTGAAAATAATAGAAATGTTAAACGCTTCGTGTCTCCCTTTCCGAAAACTAAGAATGCATTGTACAAAAGATATGAAACAAAAAATAAATACTTAAAGTCTTTCCACATGGACAAGAAACACCAATAATTATAATAAATAACGTTTGGTAGCAAGACTAGCAAAATCATTCAAAATAAAAATAATATAACAAAAATAAACAGAATGGACAAAATAGGTGAACATGCAATCAAATCAAAATTAAAAGCTTAATAAGAATTAGAAATCAATTAAAAAATTACCTGCAAGGCTTGCACCATTGGTTTTGCTGATCCAGTCCATAACGAGCCCTGCACTTCTTCATACTGTTGCCTGTAGAACATATTTAATCATTAGTACAATTCTAATTAACAATAATTAAGTCTATATGATTAGTAAGATTAATATTTTGTTTGCATCTGTATAAACTGCAAAATAAAGGATCAACAATGTTTTCAAGTGTTAATAATGCAATACACCCCCGCAAATGTTATTGAAAGAGTTTATTATATCAAACAGTGTAGCATTTTATAAGTACTTGCCTTTTTGAAGGATATATTGTTATAAATAATTTCAATGTAAATGGTCAAATAGTGTATTTTAAGGCATTATTATTGCTATTTGATTAAAATATGTATATTCTTGACTCACCAAAGGAATCAATTATTTTTTTTTATAAAACTTGCACAAATTTACACTGACAGTTAAACTATCACAAAATTTAAATTTAAAGATGAACAATGCAGTTGAGATTTTTCACAAATACTATGAAAACTATAAGAAAAATTCATTTAATAGAATGACTTGAAAGTTATTTCGATCAGATTAGGCATAATTTACAAGTTAATATGGTCATTATTACACTATTGTTATATCTACATCTACGTGCTGGGTGGACTCCATAATTGTCAAAAAGTTCTGGTGTTTCATTAAGAAAGAGATAATTAACACGAACAATCCTCTATCACTTCACAATTTATTTGAGATTAAGGCCGAGTTGAACGTACACTGATCACCTCCCGATCATCTTTATCCTGGGTCAACCTATCTTAAAAGCACAGGCTAACCGGATAATTACGCTGATCTGTCAGTGATAGGGCGGGTTTATTCACCTACCCATAAAGTTCTGTAATGCAATCTGTCAAATTCGTCAAATTTTGTGGCTCTATTATGCATCTCTTACTATTTTTCAGGTTCTGCACGCTGTCATCACTACATCTTATCTATTAACTCTAAAAATGGTACAACAAAATCAACTTATCTGATAGATAGCTATTCAAGACTTTATGGGTATGTGAATAAACCAGACCTACGTTCCTCAGTTATTGGTGAGCAGCATGATATATCCGGGGTTACTTGATGAAACACAACTTTTCGTGGACAAGTTAGGATCATGCAGATTCTTGGGGCCTTCTCCGACGTGCATACGAATATTCTGTCTCCAAGTCTCAAGTTCTCAAGAAAAATGTCAAGTTAAGTCAATAAAAAAACAGGTTCCCAAACTGTTTAATCTGTGGGCGGCCGGCCAACTCAATCAGTAACTGACAGATTAACAATTATAAACAGAGAGTGAGAGAAACAAGATACGCATGCAGATTTACACTTTTTGTTGTATCAGCGAATTATTTCATGTGTTTTCAAGTTTCTTATTTTTGATGCTTAATTGTTGGGGTGTATTTTGCACATTATTTAATTTGTTTTGATTTTAATGGTCAATTAAGAAAATATACAAAGTGTAATAAAAGGGCGCTCGGGTCTCTACCTCCGTCTGTGGGGTCTTGTTTGCGCTTCCTCTTCTTGCCGCGCGTGGCGTTGGCACGCGACGACCAGTCCGGGTAGAGCTGCATGTGCAGCTGGCGTTCGCGTCTCGCCAACTCGTAATACTTGGCCTGTTCTTCGCGGCCCAATGCGTGCCACTTGAAAGAAAACAGAACAAATGTCGCATGATTTAAGCTTTTCGATTAATTATATTTTCGCTTATAGGTTTGCGAGTCGCGGCCGGCGGCAGGCACCAAGACAAAGAGAGACGACACAAAAGAGTGTAAACCACAACACGCGTTTTCTTGCTGCTGTTGATGTACAGAGCCGGCCTGCCCATTTCCCCAAAATTCCCAATTACCTCCCATCCCAGCTAAAACAAAAATTCTGTTTCTTCTTCTTGGTTTCTTCCCTCGCGATGGAAACGAATTTTGCGTATGCACGTACGGTTGGCGTGAGATTATAGAGGTGGTTGTTTTTTTTTTATGTTTTATCTCGCCTCGGGACTGACTACTCTCAACTGTTTCTTAGCAAGTCTTTAAGTTATTGCAAGATGCTGCAATCGATGAATATTTCGTGCACCACAAAGCGATTGGGTTAATCATAAATAAGTAGCATGTTAGAACGTGTACTGTAGTTAGTCCCAGCGGCGTATGCAAGTAAGAGGTGAAAAATAAAAACATAATTCTGAATATTTTGTGTGAGGGTTGGTTCATGGGCATGAATGGTATGATTCTTGTGTAGTTGGTGTCTGGTTACTTTTTGTTTTGTTTATTTCTTTTGATGTAGTTAAAAAATAAAACAACGTATGAATGTGAATATAAAATAAATTAAATAACATTGTCAATGACAACACCGATATCCCACATTAATTAATTCCTAATTACTTAAATCGTATATATTCATTAAAAATTCAAATATGTGCTCTTACATGTATCGTAAAATATATTTCTGAGTCATATTATTTTAGATTTTGTCAACAAGCATTTTACAAATATTTTTGTCGAATTTATTGAGTAATTGTTATATATGTCACATTTGCAGAGATATTTACTTAATTAAAATAATTTAACTAAACTCATTTGGTGTTGTCACTGCCAAAGATAATTTTTAAGAGTAACAACGTTCAAAGCTAGTATTAAACAGTGAAGTAGCAAAACAAAAAGAAATAAACGGGTTGGATGGATGGTAAGTGATAAGTAGTAAGTAAAGTATAAGTAAGTAGCAGTATAGTAGTATAAATAGTAATAACAAAAATGTTTGTTTGGTTAGGGTACGCGAGCATTTTTGATTTTTAATACCTCCCGACTCGATGGGTGTGCGCTCTTTCTTTCGCTTCTTCTTCTTGGTGCCGTAACCGTAATTATCCCGGGCGCTCCAGCCTGGGTATAGCTGCATGTGCAGTTGGCGCTCCTGGCGCGCCTTCTCATAGTACTTGGCCTGTTCCTCACGGCTCAGCGAGTGCCACTGCGCAACCACACAATTACATCCTAGGCTCACTCGTTATCTTCAACAACATACACACACTCAACACATACACACAAGCATCTTTAACTCACACAAGCCCAAATACTAACACACATTTCAACAATTCAATAATAAATATTCAAAAGTCGGCAGGACTTGCGGACGTCAGATTTGTCAAAGTGACTGTAGTGCTGAACTGCGATCGTGGTTTAAACTAGTATTGAGAAAATCGCCCTTACTGGCTATTGTTTCTTACTATATAAACAAAGTATGTGGAGCAAAAACAAAAACGTACAAACGTGAAATGTGAAAGCTTGAGATAAGATTATTTTGGATACGATGTATATAATTGAAACATACTGAAATATGCGTTAGTCATTAAATCAATAAGCAACCACTGCATTCGTCATTCATACATACAGGATAATAACGAATAATAATAATAATACTAACCATTCATTCACAGGCTCGCGGAATCAAACCTAATCATCCAATTATTTATTACTTAAGTATCAATTATTTATTTACTATTCAACAAAACAAATATAAATGAACAATCGGATAATTACGTTCATTCCGCTGAATGGCTCAGTAATGCGAAAATATATACAAATCTATAAAAAAATACCTTTCTGCCAAGTATTTGGTTTATGGCAGCACTCTCCTTTAGCGTGCACTCTGCCACGACCTTCGCCCTCATCTCCTTCATGTACAACATGAACGCGTTCAGAGGCTTTTTGATGTGAGGTTTCTTCTTATCCGCAGCAGCGTTGTCTTGATTGTTCTTCCCGTCGCCGATGTTGTTCTTCTGGTCGACTTGCCTGAAAATTGAAAACCAATGGTAACGTTTGGTAAATGGCAAAGGGCACAAACACAAAATATTACTACCGATTAGTTTCGTCTTTTGTTTCATTTTTTATCAGCGTGTCGAAATTGGCTGGTTTGAAATCGTTGGATGGCTTCTTGTTTAGGAGATTGTTGAGGATGCTGTTCTTAGTTGGACTGTTGGTGTTCCTCTCAAACGGCTCTTGAAAGTTTGGTATGTGCATTGAAGAAATCACGGAGTTCATATACAGGGCGGCTAGGAATTTTTGTTCGGTTAAATGGTTAAGCATGTTGAAGTACATATTTTCGGACGGGGCGAGGTTCTTGTTTAAATTCTCGTAGAAATCAGTCATCTTGTAGACATCCTTGAAGATATTCGCCTTGAGATCAAAATTATTTTTCAGAAGATTATCGGAGAAATAATTCTTGTTGTTGTAATTGTTTTTATCGTCCTCGACTGTCTTGTACAGGTATTTGTGGAGTTCTTCATTATTTGTCTCGATGAAATTCTTCCGCTCGTCTTCAACGTTGTTATTCTTCTTGAGTGATAAGTCCTGTGGGAGTTCATCCTGGTAGACCTCTTTGTTCTTTGCTAGGTGCACGTAATTATTATTGTTGTTGGCGGATTTTTTCAACTCTTGCACCGAGGACGGTGGTACGATGGCAATTGGACGTTTTTTCACCGTTAGATTCAGAGGTTCTTCTAAATTTTCCATGTCGAAAGTAGAGATCGTAACGTAGGCGTATGTGCAGTCGAAATGGGAACCAGCGGCGGACAGAATCGGCACAACACGGCGGGACGGGATTCAACAAGTTTTTTATTCCTCGTTTATCACCGGGAAAATCAATATAAATGGCTGTAGCCGTCCTTTGTTCTGACCTGGCTAGAGTCAGACAGAAAACACGTGGTTGCCATAAATCACCCAAAACCCGGACGACGAGAGAATAGAACGCACTCGAGGGCAAAACAAAGTTGTCGCCAAATCGAACAACCCCCAATACCGATTATGACGCGAAAACCGACGGATGATCGGAGCGTCGCGACGCGTACAACTTAACGAGACAAAATATCCGTTTATAGGTTATGCGTCGCTCTCGCTCTCCCTTTCCCACCTACTACTACTGCCAACCGCCCCCGAAATTTACAATCCTCGATTCGACAGACAATTAAAATATTATTCTATGAATGCACGACAAATCAAATATTTACTAAAAATAATTTTGTTTGAAAATTTCCGGATATTTATTACTCATTTATGTTAGTTTATATACACGCATTTATAAATTTTATCGCGGTTTGCAACTGTCGAATGGCCTGCTCTGATTAAAACGACGTCGACGTCGTCGTCGCCTGGAATTATTGATGAGGTCGTGTCCCGGTTCCTGGGGGACGCTAACGAAGCGTCCGTTCGCAGAGGGCGCTAGCGTCGGTGGCGGACAGCAAAGTAGGAATCGTGCGCCCCAGCTTTCGCGGTTCCACCCCGCAAATGCAGAGGGCGCAAGCTGCTGTGCGCAAGCACGTTTTCTTCATGATCCCAACTCGCTGCATACTTTTTTTTCATACAATCTTTTTCAAACAATTATTTACCAGCGAATATGAAGATTTAATGAAGAAAATTATTAATTGGCCCTCATATTAAGGAGGTTAGATTGTTTAACGGCAAATACAAAAATCTGAGATTTGTTTCAAATATTTTAAAGACCAGAACGTGCGGTAATTTAGGGGTTTCGTAAAGGTTAGTTTACTTTATAAAAAACTAAATAAGAACGACGATGAAGGTGGAAGGTAAACAGTGCACGCAATCAACGAAGGAAACAGTATAGATACACGAAAAAATACGTATGTACATTCGTTGCTCGAAGTTCCATTCCATTTCGTATGTACGCGGAGAGCGGGGTGCAAATGAAAATCAAACAAGAAGCGAAGGGATTGACGCGCGTGGGGTGGGGGCGGCGAGCCCCTAAGCGGCGGCGGCGATGGAATGAGATGCTACCGCCGTTGCTCTGCGGTTGCCTGGCAACCGGTTGGTCCCAGTTAACCAATGGCCGAGCCGTTCGGTAACCAATCTTGGACCTCATTCCTCGCATGGCCGGATTTCATGCGATTACGCGGGGGTGAAAATTTGAAACCTCCCCGTCAACGGTGCCGATAGAAAAGAGCCATCGTCACCTCGCGCAAGGTACCATGGGATCATCACTGTCGTTAGATCTGCATACCTAATCTTGAAGTAAAAAAAAAACGAATATACCTAAAGAAAGACAAAGAATACCTGGAATGTCATTTTTGAGTTACAGGATAGTCTACGTAAAGAAAAAAAATATCCCGGATCATTTTTATGAAGATCATACGTAGTTTATGAAGGCATCATATTCAGCTTTGTTATCGCCGAGCGCGACTAACATTTCGGAATTAACCTGTCACCGCGTTGGTAAAAGCAGCACACTGTCGCGCCAACACCACAACGAGAGTAATTTCCGTGTGCGTGAGGGCTTTGCCAGGAGCGGGGGTGGCGACGGCGAGAAGAATAGGGTTGGCGGGGTGCGCTTTGTACTAATTGCAAATTCGCGAGTGTCGCCGCCGCCGCTGCCGTACCTCGCCGCCGTCGCATGTGTGTCTGATCAATACGCATACAACGCTACTGCTGCTGCTGTGGTCCTTGTTTCTGTTGCGCGACCCCTGCCGACTCCACTGCCACCATCCGACCCGTGACTACTCCCGACCCCAGCAACCCTTTAACTCTCTCTAACTAATTTAACGCCGCTGGCCGAGAGACGATGCTGGCAGATGCGACAGTTTAGACTCAATTTTAGCGATGCTCACTCGTATTGCTGTTGTTGTTAATCTCATAATTTTGATGAAATATAAGAAAACATTCGATAAATTGAGGCAACAAACTTGTGCGGCGCCTCCACCATTTTGCATCATCTTCTTTACATCATCGTTTCTTGATAAGTCTTGCTTTCCGTCATTTTGTTGGCTTTGTATCCGTAATCTTTCACCAATAAACTTCGCCTACGAATCTGAATTACCGTTGCAAATGACTGATAGCTCCACAGATAATTCTACTGTCGAACATAAGCTATCCACACACCCATGATCACTGTCACAGTAGCTTAGTAAAGCTTCGAACTTCGGACTGGCGGAGTCGTCCAGTGGTAAGCTGCGGGGCTACCACTAGAAAAGTCTTGGGTTTGAATCCTAGGTTAGATCCCATATGGATTTGAATCCCATATGGTTGAATAACATATGGATTTTTCAACATTCTGTCGCCGTACTTCGGGAGGCACATTAAGCCACGAACCCCACAGCCAGTATTTCGACCACACTGGTTTAGTTAAAGTCCTCTAACGCTGTATTGACAGGTTCAGGGAAACCAGAACTTTGGACTACGACGAGATCTCAGATGATACCGCAAAAGTGTGATTGCAAATTTACGCTTATATATGTCAACTGGTTGTCATACACGTGATTTTTATTATCAATGTGTTGAAGGCATATGAAGATCGGGTGTCACGAAATAAATTGGGGAATTGCATTTATTGTTAAGCTCAGATTGACTCACCTTGAATACCTATGATTGAGATCCGGGAGTTCCTGCTTCGGACCTGGCGTGACAATCGCGGGATGTGACGGCAGAGGCCCGTGTGGCGAGAGCCCCGGATGGGGTGGTATCAGGCCGGTCGGCGAGAACCTGTAGAAGTCGCTCGGCAGACTAGACGTCGATATCGGCAGCGTGCTCGGGTACGGACTCCGAAAACCGGTCCCAGGTGACAGCGGGTACATCGTCGGCGTATGCCTACATTACAGAGCAAATATTACAGCGGAAAAAATTAGTGCACAGTTTTATTTCAAAGATTAATTTATCCAAGGAAAACTGATGCAAAATTAATAATCAGTACCGGTAAAGTATCTGGATTTATTTATAATTTTATGCCATAAAAAACTCAACGGAAAGGCATGTGGGCAAAATTGTCATATCATATTATGTGTAGACAATTTCATTCTCATTGCTCATTTTTCTGTAATATTTGGACTAAAAATTAAATTTGGAGTTCAAATTGTTCTGAGTTCAAAGTGTAACCATTGGTGAACTTATTATGTTTGCTATTGGTTTGAGAAATCTTCGTGCGATGTTAACCGTGAAGGAGAGTATGTACATTGTTATGGAATAGTTGATTAGCTCAACTAAATAATTATTTATTAATTATATAGTGTTATTCTATAAATTTACATAAAAAATATTTAACTGAATTGTAATTTATCATATAATTTATAATTTGAACTATTAAAAGACGTGGTTTCTATCGTTACTATGATCGTTACATATCTAAATTTGAATTTAAAAACGTTTTCCAATTTTTAAATAAAAACTAGAATTATCAATTAACATAGATTAACAATAACAATTAAGTACAAATGTTGTGCTATTTAGATGTCTGAAGTTTGTTTAGTATCACCGCCTATAAAACATGCATTTTGCATTGAAGCTGAAAAACTGCTTCAGCTTGGATGCATCGTTGGTATCCGACGATATTAACGTCTACCAATCTTGTTTTTCTTTTTTTTTTTACTGTTTCTTTACTTCGGCGTCGACCGATTTCAGCATATTTAGAGGTTTGAACTATTTTGTGGGTGCTGAACGCAAATCAGAACTTTCCCATATTTTGCTTTTCAGAAAAAGACGTTATGAAAAAAAAATATAGCAAAAGTGATTTTTAGTTTTTTTCGTATCACCAAAATTTCCAAACAGTTTGTACGAATGACGTTAAAACTGCTCCAAATGTTCCAATGGAAATTGACCAAATAATTTCAATAGCATCAGAAGTTTGAGGTAAAATAAGCATCGCGGTTCCGCCAAGTGACTATAATATTTGCTACACAGATTGATAGAAAACGATTGAATTTCCGGTATGTGTCTATATCTTTCTCTTAGGGTTTCTTCCCTCGACGGTAAATGGCCAAAGTGGATTAGGGTGTCCTAGTAATCAGATGAAATTAAGAGAGTTTCGAGAGTTATGTCAAGCGCGGAAGAAGAAGATATTTGGTAGGGGGTAAAACCGATAGTCATTTATTTTGTCTAATCGGCTTAAACGCAATCGACAATTTTTATTTTTATCTGAACTCTTTCGTGAGCAATTACAAAATGAGTCATCGTGCGCAGGAGCTGGGATCAATTCGAAATCAGCGAATTTTACAATGCGGGTATAAAGGATGATGCGATTTAGATGGGGTTGTACTCACCATGTCGCCGCCACCTGTGACATTTCTGGACTGAGCATCGGGTAAGGGTACTGTCCTGTGCTGAATGGGTACATTGGGGGTCTGGTGAGCCCTGAAATTTAACATAATATATCAGAACATAATAAATTAATACGCGTACGAATACAATATCTAAAAAAAATATCATAGTGGATACGAAGGAAATTACTATTACTATCGTCAAAGATAACATTCTCAAATACATATAACCTCGCATTACATCGTGAGAAGATAAAAGAGAAAAGAAACGCAATTGCTGTGTGTAGGTGCATCTAGTTAACGAGGGCTGTTATTTTGTCTTGCATAGTTGATGCAAAACGCGGCGGGTCCGCTGCAAACATTATGATGTGGGACGGACAAGTCCGATGATGCACGCTCGGTTAAGTCGCACGTTTGATGGGGAGTGCGCACCTTTACCTTTCAGTTCTGGGAAACCCTCGCCGCATTGCTGTATTCATACATGAATGGGAAATGGATAATTCCCGGTTATTAGCAGTCAATAGCTGTTATCCTAACATTTCGCAAAAGGGACACCAATCCCTCTCTATTATGAGGTGGGTAGTTAGCGTGCAATAAAACTGTCAATTTCGCGTTTGTCCGCGAAATATATATTATAGAGTATGGAGTAACGGACAACAACGGTGACACAGATGAAAGTGTAATCTACTTACTGTTAACATTTCTACCTTACATGGTTGTAGATAAAAGCAAATACAAAATAAATGTCTTTTCTGGGGGAGTAAATAATTGTAGTAACCCATTGTAGAAATATTAGTATTGTAATCGACGGAAAATGACATTTCGAGATTTCCGCGGAAATACGAACTGGATTGTTTTTGGTAACAATTTGACAACCGGAAGTGGCAACTGTTACATGCATCTTCTTACGGATTAATCCGATTTTGACCTAACTGATATCTGTTCATCCTCCAATGACATTAAATATGTACACCAAATTACAGACCAGTGGGATGGATGGTTTACGCGCTATAAGAGTTTATAGAAGCACTTTGACAGAGCCTTCCTTACTGTGTTGCGAATTTTGACAAACGTCAGTGCCACTGGCATGCCATGACATTAAATGTCAGTATGACGAATGTCATTATGTCATAGACTGACGTCAGATAGGGTCCAGAGTGGCTCAGTTTTTTACAAAATCCCAGCCCAAAACAGGTCAGACATTTCAGTGTGCCAATAATATAGTCGGAAAGTTGGGTGAGGGCCACCCCAGATATTTTAATTTGAAATCTGCTTGTTGAGTTATTTACAATTATATATGTCAACTGGCTGTCGTAATCGTCTATTACTTAGATGCCACTTTTTACTAGTACCTAAAATATATATGTATATTCATAGTATGGCCTTCACTGATCTTCAGTCTTCAGATATAGTTTAATTTGAAAAGATAAGCCACAAAGGGACTGGCGATATGATATTATGTTGGGTCTAGTGGTAATCTATGAAACTTCAACATACTATAACATATACAGTGTCGGTCAATTCCAGCCGCCGCATCAGTTTTGTGCGAGTGCGAGAGAGAACGTTTGAAACACATCCCCACCAATGCAGGCACCGCGCTAGCACGGCCTCGTGGTTGGTTCATGTCGCTTGGTGGGGGCATGCAGTGACCGCCTTTATATTGGTTTCTTGCTCTCTCTTATGGGCTATACGGCGTCTGAAACTGGCCGACACTGTATATATATAGCATTATTACATCCAAATCACACTTATGTTAATCTTAATAGCCTGAAATAATTAACGGGTGATGCGAGCATCTCGCATGTCTCATGATGGTAGTAAAATTGGCCGCTAGATGTCAAGTAGATCGCGCTAATGCACAAACCTTGTAACTGAATCTTCATATTTTCTCTTGTGCGAGTACTCAACAGGCTTTCCAACAATTTATACAACAACGACAACTGTTTGATAATTGGCTAATGCGAGACCTTTTTATCCGAATGTATAAAAGGGTGGAAATAAAAAAGAAGTGAAAAAATTAGATTGAAATTTGTTGTTTGGGAATTGGCTATCCAGCCGACTTAACGAGCCAGATTCATAAATATGTAAGCGGGGTCCATTGTCGCGAGCGCTTTTCGAGTGTCTAGGTAGCATGGTTTCAGGAATTTTTAGGTCAACGAGCGAGTGATCCCGAAGACAAGTGCTACCTTGAAAAAGAAACAAAAAGCTCGAAAGCACAAGTACGGTAATTCCTCGATTTACAGCTTTTATAATTTAACCGCATAGATGAAGATATACCTACTATATATCACATTCTTGCACTTTTAGAATGATGATTGATGAAAATCGACCGGCGAAAGAACACCATGCAGAACAATTAATTGACTCAACCCCTCGATGTACCCGAAGTAATCTGACAAAATGAGCAACCTGTCGACACTAAAAGCTCCAGAGCCGAAAATCTGAGAGAATAATGAAAGACTGCAATCTCGACGGTGCCCAATAACCCCTCGATAATTTCTCATTGAAAGCATCCCCGTAGGAAAGGTACATAGATGGAACGAAACTCCCCGTGTTCCATTTACAAATTGCTATATTAAATATTTCTGGCAAATCCCCCTAGTATTGGTCGTATTGTCATCAAACCCACGATACACGTTTGTCCGTTTTGGTGGGATCAACAAGTCCCATTGAGGCGCATCGCCCCGTATACGACCTGCATTGTCAGTGAGAACTTCTATACGGCCCCAACTCTTGTCCTGTATTTGTATACAACCCTCGAATCTGATCTGTATATCAATCCGGGAGGGCATTGTGAGCGCCCCTGCATTTCTACCATGTCATCGGTGCTTGAGAGGGCAAACTTTTATTTTTATTAACTTGCTCCAACAGAGTAGTGGAAAATT
This sequence comes from Aphodius granarius, assembly GCA_963971325.1. Lineage (NCBI taxonomy): Eukaryota > Metazoa > Arthropoda > Insecta > Coleoptera > Scarabaeidae > Aphodius > Aphodius granarius. Next base: position 18,360,732 of record OZ020221.1, read on the forward strand.
GCATGAACGACAAGAGAACAGCATTTGTAGGAAGCAATGTTTATATCATGACTTCGCTTATAACGAACCTCGATGGATCAGCAAAATTAATTCGTTATACATATAAGGTTTTCTATAGCTAAATATCTGGTGTGGCCCCCGCCCAACTTTCCGACTATATTGACACACAGTTTACACATTTATAAACTCTCTAAACGTACAGATCATAGAGGGTAAAACATCAAAAACGAATGTTATTGTAGTAGTTTTGGGTGCGGTTTATTCCGCTGCACCTAGGCCATTCTTGGCCCTTTGTGCTTACCCATTTTTACATACTGTTTGATAACGACAACCTGAGGTGTTCAACTGGTTGCCGGCACCCACGGTTTTACGCCTCTTGCGAAAGGCGATAGGCCGAGGATCTTCAGCTGATGCCTGGATTTGAACCCAAGACTACCTAGCAGGAGAGCAGCACTCTACCGCTAGAGCCACTCGCCCCACTAGTACTCTAGAAGGAAAGCATTGTAATCGACGGAAAAAAATTCGAGATTTCAGTGGAAATACGCGTTTTGGGGTCCCCTAAATCGATTGCAATGATTTCTAGAGTGTATATGTATGTCCGTAAACACGATAGCGCCCAAACGGAACAACGAATCGGGCTGAAATTTTGCATACATATTTAGAATTGACAGGGGACGAATTGGATTGTTTTTGGTGAGAATTTGACAACCGGAAGTGATAAATGTAAATAGCTCAGCTCACCCTCCAGCAATTTTCAATAAGTATACTAAATAAATACAAACTGTACGTAAACAATACTAAAATAAGTTTTATTTACCTCCTAAGTGAGACAAGCACTTGTGTCCAACTTGTGCTTTGAGTATTAATATAAGCATTATCTTTTATTCAACACTGTATATCCTTAAACCTTACATTCATTGATATTTCAACTCTATTCAGTTCATAACTTCAGAAAACCGTTTGGTATGTAATGGCATTACAAATTAGCACCCCAAATTTGGTGTAATTTTGCTATAGCCGTGGGTACAGGGCAAATTGCAATTATTTTGGAATCGGCTCGTTTATTATACCCAATTCCAATTACTTTAACAAATATATGTATGCAATATAAAACGGAACTTAAAAAAACAGTTAATTATATCCAAAGGTTCGTTATAACCGAATAAAACTTTTGCAGTCAACATTCAGTTAGGTTTCTTATGAAACAAAGGCTGGTGTTCGTTTAGTATAACGACCACCAGGGGCAACCGCATCGCTCATTTTGCGCACCCTTCTAGCTGCTGTCGCCAGATCTGGAGCCCTAATTTGCGCGGTGTGCACAGTACCGAAAACAGTTTCTGTCATTGTGGCGACAGAGGGCGTGCAACCGTTCCTGTGTACGTGCGTACGGCGGGCGCGCGATACACGTTTTCTAGTTATTAGCGTGTGTAACCATTGTGCCGCCCCAATTAGCGCGATTCCCACCCGGCTATCCCACACGGGGAAGCGGGCGAGCGGTTTCTTCATTGTCGTTACTATTATACCGAACACTAGAACTCGTTAATTGCCGAAACCGTCGTTCTAGACACGTGATCACTTCAGCTTGCCCACCACTCGGCGATTTCGATTTTGATTGCGTTTTGCACGCAATTATTATTCGAGTACCGATCAATGACATATAGGGGTGAGGTATCGGTTTTTAGCTGACTTTCAATGTAGATTAGGTAAATCGAATAAAAGTGTCTTTTTCTTAGGAATACCAAAAGTTAATTTTTTATGTCAAAATGAAACCCCACTAAATAAGTTATCAATAAGCAAACTTCTTATTTTCACATATGTGGTCTTAAGATCTGTGAAATAGTCTGTTTAAATAATAGAACAATGGGATAATGATTACTGTTATCCTAGACGGGAAGTATAGGGAAAGAAATGGGATTTTTTGAAAATACGCGTTTTGAGGTCCTCTGAATCGATTGCAATGATTTCGGGAAAATATCGGTATGTGTGTGTCTGTCTGTGAATACGATAGTGCTAAACGTTGGAATAAATCGGGTTGATTTTAAACTGATGTCAGCTCCTCCACCAGAGACTTATGTATACCAATGTACAGAACATTAGAATGTGGGTTGACGCCCCATAGGGGTCGCCGCGCTGGCCCGCCTTTCGGCATTCAGCTTCAATGTACAGAACAATCGGATGAATAGTTTGGACACTTTAGACTGTTTAGAGGCTATAAGGGTTCATACACGTAGTCTGGCAGTAATTACATCGTTAGTCGCTACGGTTACGAATTGGCGGATTTTGATAAACGTCGCTGACATTACGTTGGGAATCCAGAGTGGCAGTGGCTTCACGAAATTGAAGAATGTAGGAGTTGTGGAGTGTGTTGATGCTTCAATGTGTTAACGAGATAGTCGGAAAGTTTGGTAGGGGCTGGTCACCCCAAATATTTAAAGTTAACACTACACGAAAAAGATTTTCTGGAAGGGAAAGCAAAGAAATTTACTCGAAGTGTCACTTCACCGTGGTGGAGTCGTCGGCTGCTAAAAGTGTCCGCCACGCCGGAATGGTGGCAGCGGCGGCGGTGCACGGTGGCGGGTCGGAAGAAAATTAGATTCGGCGGGAGTTCAAAGAGAGGGCGGCCCGCTCTCCTCTTCCAGGGAATTATGAAAACACCTCCGAGTCTTTTGATGAGGGAAGAATAACACCCGTGGAACTGAACCTGCTACGCCGAATGTTTTGGGTAAAGCGCGAGAGAAAGACAAAGATAGAGAGACCGTTGAAGGATAGGAATAACTGAGTTGAGCGATATGCAACGACCTGGATAATTAGTATAATAATCAAAACACAAGCGACGACCAAAACCACACAGGATCGTTTTCTGTTCGAACATATTGCTGAATTCTTTGTGTGCTATATTTCACACTATAGGTAGATTTCCAATATTTAAAAAGTGTTTATTTGCAGAAAAAAATATTGTTACGAGGGGTTTTCGGGTATGTGCGCCACGGGATCTGCATATATATCGATTAAGCCCTTAAGTACGAACACAAAAGATCCTTCGTACGAGCTGTGCTACCCTTGGTACTGCGTACATAGACGCTGACGTGTATACCGACCCTTTAGTGGAGTTTCCTACCCGTTCCACACGCTTCTCCGTACAATTCATCTCGCAGACTTATAATTACGAAACAGTAGATTCCATTTAATAATTAACAATCTTTTTCATATAATATAATTTTATTTTATCCTAGATGAAAAAAAAAAAACCTGTCACACTTATTTGAAACGTTCAAAATCCTTTTCTCGAATAGTAGGCTTCACACGCAACGCATATGTCAGATTTTGCCGTGCGCGTAAGCCAGGTAGCGTGGACATGCCAATCCGCGATGCAAATGCCCGGCAACGCCAGGTGAAAGGCCTCTTAATGAACACTGAAGCGAAAATTATTACTTGCATCTTATTTAAAGCACCGGTAAAATAACCGGACTCAATTCGGTGTTGATGTCCACAAAACAAAATTCACGAAACAACGATCATATTTTCTAATAAATTTTGGCATGCAGCTTTTTGTAATTTTTACAGAAAGATGATATTCATGATGGAATTGGCTAGTCTTAAGTAAGCTTAAGATATGATGCCATTTTTTACTTTCCGACTACATAGTACCATAGAAGAAAAGTATTGTAATCGATGGCAAATGACATTTCGAGATTTCCGCGGAAATACGCGTTTTGAGGTCCTCTGAATCGATTGCAATGATTTCTGGAAAATGTATGTGTGTGTGTGTGTGTATGCATGTGTGTGTTGGTATGTCTGTGAACACGATAGCGTCCAAACGATACAACGGATCGGGCTGAAATTTGGTATGCGTATTGTGAATTGCCTTGGGACGAACTGGTTTGTTTTTGGTCACAGTCTGACAACCGGTAGTGGCAAATGTTACATACATTTCCTTATGGGTTTGTCCGATTTTGACCTAACTGATACCTGTTCATCCTCCAATAACTTTAAATATGTGCATCAAATTACAGACCAGTGGTATCAACAGTTTAGGCGCTATAAGAGTTTATAGAAGCAGTTTGACACAATCCACAACCTTCGTCGCTGTGTTGTGAATCGTCAGATTTTGAGAAACGTCAGTGCCAATAACATGACTTTACTGTCAGTATGACAAATGTAATTATGTCATGCAAAACTGACGGGTCTAGAGTGGCTCCATTGTGGCTTCATTGTGCCATCGTAGTCGGAAGTTGGGTTCGGACCACCGCAAATATTGTTACTCAAATGCAATATGTATTTGTCGATGTCATCTTTATGAGACTGAATATATTTAATACATTTATTGAAAAATGTTTAATCTCATTAAACAATTTTCTTTCTTATTTTTATTATTATTCTTACTATTACATATAATAAAGATTAACCCTACAAACTTCCCTGATATCATAATATATAGCAATTAACTTAAGTAATAATATTTAAAGTTATTAAATTCATTGTTAAATTGAATTCTTAATACATAGAAACAGGTGAACGACAATTTGCTGAGTTGCAACCTCAGCAAATAATAGGAAATTAGGCTAGACATTCTGATACTAGTGCGACTGCACTCAAATATTGTACCATCAGCAATCAATGATTCAGAGTTTGTAAACATGTTTAAAATATTTCCTATGTATTTTGTTTTACACTTTGTAAATTGTTGAGAACCTCTAGAATAAGTTTTAGGATAGACTTTGTATATATAGTTGATAAAACATTACAATAAACCAGTTAACAAATGCTCTGTGTTTGTTACTCAACCCTACACAAGCTACCCCAGCTTGTTCAAAAAAACCGTATTGAAAACTGTATAGATATTTGATGGCCCACGACGACTGTATTTGTCACTGTGCGACTTGTGAATTGATATTGCAAGACAGTAACATCAAATACATATTTACATACTCAACTTCTAATGCAGATTTCATATATGCCGATGTTACTACAGCCAATTATGGAGTAGGAGTAGTATATGCAGAAATTCTATAACACAATTACTTATAATTCCTTAAAACACCTGAACATAAAAAATTCTAAGGGTAAAATACCGCCACCACCACAAAATACGAAGTAGATTAAAATATGAACAAAAACAACACGGAAGTCTGTTGATGTATACCTGTGGCGGCGAAAAGTGGTCCGAACCGCCTCCAATCGCCGGGACTGAGCGGCGAAGGGACCGAAGTAGGCGATGGGGTCGAGTTCGGTGGAGGCGGCGGGCCCTGTCCGTTGTTGTTGTTACCGCCGCTGTTCGAATTCTGGTGCTGCTGCTGATGATGATGGGACTGCTGCTGGTGGTGATGGTGGTGGTGGTGGTGGTGGCGGTTATTGGCGATCGTTCTCGCCATGTACTCACCCATCGAGCTGGCCTTGGAGTCCAGCTGGTATGGTGGGATTCCCATGTGGGCTGGTGGGGGCTGCGACAAGGGATCTCCGTTGGCATGACAGAAGAAGGGCAAGGCGGCACCCGGATGTCCGCTCGGTCCCAATGCGATCTTTCCAGCCTGGAAGCAATATTATTATTGAAATATCTTATGAAATTACGCTTTCATTTATAAACGACGACACTACGACTCGACAAATTTAACTAACTAAACAAATTGAAATAATAGTGCAGATATCACGGGCGCCATCATGGCGGTATTATAGTCATCCTGCATTATGAAATGCAGTCAGCGTCCGGGTTTTACGAGCAGGAGTTCGCGGTAAATGGCGATCAGCAATCGTTTCGGAAGTGCGTACGGCCGGCGCTAACAGCGTGCCAATAGAAGCGAGGTTAACGAGGCAATTGTTAAAACCTGCACATGCGATTCGAACTAGACGGGCGTCGCGTTGTTACATTCCACACAACGAGAAGAAAACAACATAAAAGTGCATCTCAAAAATGAAATGATTATGATTCAAATCGCGTGAAATGTTTGAACTGCTCATCACTACACGCAACGGTTTGCGGTGCACATACGGTCATTAAATGGATGGATATTCTCATTTTTTTAAACCCATATTCTAGTTTCTAAACACACATAACAATGTTTCCTCAATATATTATTATTATTATTATTATTATTATTATTACTGAACATAAATTTTTTTATCCACAAAAAGTTTAGTATCAATTGCAGTCAACCAACAACACGGTTCAAATTACATTATTCTTCAAACAAGAACGCTGACAAAATGCTGCTGCTGACACTTAAATGTCAATATGTATGTCGAAAGGCGACGATATACATGACAGCGTTCGGGAAACGTTAGATATGCGCTCCAGAAACGTATAAACTATGGGTATATAAACACGTTTTTCTAAAAGAAAGTTTCATTGTACACGCTCCATAAGTCAGGCAAAAGTCTTCCTGTACACCAAAGGTTCACCGGGTCATAGGGGCGATTTTGTTCAATAATACAAATATTTTTTTACACAAATAAAAAAAAAAAACTAAAATAACAAAACGTTGTTACGGTTGTCAACGCAATGGTAACTGTGTAAGCTAATGAAGATACTAAGACAACTACGTGTTTCCTCGTAGTCATTCTAGGAAAATTGCCACGTTCTGAACGCCCTAATCGTTGAAAAAGAATGCAGTAATTTTGTCAACGTCATTAAAACCGGTAGTGGCGAAATTATGATAATAATGAACGTTCGCGTACGAGCAAAACCAGAACCTAGCGGAGCGTATAACGTGCGCCGGCGGGCGCGATAATAACACAAAATGACATAATTAATCGTACACTTCTGTAATTGGATCCACTTTAACCCGAGTTTACCTCCCCTCACAACCCGCCTAAGGTTTTCCCATTTTTCCTTTACTCGAGCGGGGAGGCAAGAGCAGCAAGCAAATTCAACGGAATATTACAGTTGATTAGTTTGCGGTCGGAATTTTCGAAGACGACGAAGGTAGTTGAGGGATGAAGAAAGGTTGGTGCGATGACGCGGGGCGTGGCGCCTGCGTGCAGGACCGTCTCCATGGAGACCGGCTCAGGATATGGTGATGACTAGCTCTTGTATGCGTGGGTGCATGTTGAGAGGGTAAAACGCGATTCAACACATACAGAACAATATGCACACGTACAAATCGGAGGTAGGCTACTACATCATTTGTGGATGAATGGAATCATTAACAAAGTTTATATAATATAATATTATCTGCCAAAACTAATAAATATTCAACGCAAAACCAAGATCTTTGGCAGTGATAAAACCGAATCGCACATGCAAACCGCGAGAGTGCAAAGCGTTAGAAGGAACACCGCCGGCATACCTGATAGCTTCGTGTGAAATCAAATACCGGTAGATAGATTGACTTACCTACCTACTTAGCGGTTTTGTTTTTCCTATAGAGTGTGAAGAAAATGTAATATTCTGTATTGGGTGTTATGATTTTAATATGATTTTAACAGATTTTAACTTTTTTTTAAATAAATGACACACATTGTCTTGCATGAACTTCTCGATCGCCTTGTATGTGTGAACGCCTACTTCACGTACAGCGCGTAAATTTCTTCACTATTATGCCGATAAGCCAATATGTAAGTAACGCACGTCCATGCGGTAAATTGCTAATTGCTGAAAGTAAATACGCAATTACGGTTATTATGACGAAACTGGCTTCTGGGGCCAGCGGGGACACGTTTTGAATGGGTAATTTCAGTCCGTTATCGGTGTATAGCCAGCGTGGCTATTCTATCAAAACCTATTCACAACATAATATCCACTATTATTATTATTTAAGTACCATAATTAAAAACCATTTACTATGTATGGTATACACACTGTATGCTATATTAAGTGATCAAATCAATAATATTAACTGTAAAGACAAGTTAACAGAGGATGAGCTAATTATCTGCATCTAATATGTTTCCTAAATATTCATTCTCCAATTATTAATCAACTTTCACAATATACAAGAATCTTGATACTTATAGATGCACTTTAGAGCGTTCCTTATCGAATGTGTTGCTCCGGGAACGTATTCTATACGTACAAATGCATTACAAATTCGATCATGTACAATACTCGCAGCATTCCAGTTTTGCATTATGCCATTATACGAGTGTGCCTGAGTTTTATTACATAAGCCTTTAAAAAAGTTGGCGACAAAGGTAAGAAGTAAGTAATTAATTTTCCTAATTATCTGACGTGGAACAGAAGAACATAATCGGCTTTTTATTTGGTGTGGGCAGAGACCCGCCTATAACTTAAGAATGGAGGGTAGTTGGCAATTAATTAAAGCGACTTGCACGGCAAAGTTACGTGTAAAAAAATAACCGCAGTAATTAACGTGTCACCATAGTTTAAAATTTTGTTACTTTTTTTCTGCAAAAGATTACATCAACTACGTTTCTTTTAATTATTCTGCGTTTGTGATTATCAACACAAAGCAATAATTTGAATAAATTGTGTACAGCACTAGTAGGGAATCTACAGAATATACAATATCCAGTGAGAAGTTGGCCGGAGACCTGATAAAATTGAAAAGAAAGCTTTCTTCCTTCTGGGCAAGTTGCAAAACTGTAATTCAATTTTTGAGTAGCCTGTATGAGATAGGCTGCTCAATAATGGTACGCATTATTATGGACGTAATTTAACAAATGAGCATCGATTTTGCAGAAATTATGTTTAAGGTGTAATTGAGTATCTTCACTATTTGACATTTCTGGAGTTACTAGTTTGATTCATGTTTGTTTTGCAGTGTTCTATTACTGATCTACAACTTGGAAGCAAAACAAAGCTAACAGAGTCCGCATACGACTGGCGTCCTGTAGTATAATGTAATCGCATGAATAAGCATGTTGGAACTTGGAACTCGTCTGAGGGGCAGGGCAATAAGGTAGGGCCGAGGTGGACGTCTGTGCTAATCTCTCTCTCTCTCTCTCTCTCTCTCTCTGTCTCGCGCCCGAAGACAGGAAGTGTCTAAACGACGCGAATAAATCGCACTGTATGTTTATTCATAAAAGTGGCGGGCAGTAGTCGTATTTAACCCCGTTTCCCGCCTAGATAACACGCCACTGACCGACGCAACGCATACTGTGGACGCCGCTTAATGTCGGTTAACAAGTTTCCATGTTCGTTCATGACTAGCGAAACAGCAGCAAAAAAAAATCGGCCTCAAACGGGCCCAGAAACTTATGCACGACATGTGTCGCGAGCCACATTCGGTTCGTATGGTTTCAGCCTTGCATTGCAACCGGGTTATTGCAAAATTATACGTGACGATGTTGCTAGCTTGAAAGAAGTCAAGTGGCGGCAACAATACATTACAAAAGTATTAACAGAAGGAAAAATTCACATAACAGAACAATAACTACCTAGCACATCTAAGAAGGCAATTATAAAACAGTGAGTTTTGAAAACGATAATACAAGTTACAAATCAGTTTGGATTTATTTGGTTATATAAAATAGGGATATAAACTATAATTTACTATTGTGTGTCGGACGAAAATTCAGTCGTGTTTATGTTTGGGTGTCGGAAAGCACGGATATGTGCGGTTTACTTGATGATCGGAAGTGATTGGTCGGCGTAAACACGGGGAAACCGGGGTCAGTGGCGTACGCATCGTTAGTCCCGATGTCTGCCGGTCGTCACAAAATCCTCTCGAAGATCAAGTGTCCGCCCTATTATCGTGATTGCTCGTCCTGCCCCCTAATCCCATTTATGGCTTCTTGAACAAATCGGAATCGGAGAGAAGAAAAGAGGAAACCCGCACTAGCCCCGGACAAATAATGCAATGAAAAAATACGTCATTCCCCTGCCCCTGAGGTAAAGACGGAAGGAAAATTTATGACAATCAAATAAAATAAAATCGTTAACTTATTAACTTCAGTTGCTTTACAGGATTACCTAGAGTGAACGAGTTTGTTGGGAAACATGTAAATAGTAAATAATTATATAAATTTTTAATTTACAATCTGCTTGTTGAGTTATTCATATATCACAATTATATAAGTCAACCGCTTGACATAAACGTAAGGGTAATTGTGTATACATTGCACATACCCCAACCTATGTGAAGTTAGCCCCCCGCGATATCTCTTAAGACAGTGGAGTAATTAGTGTTTTTCGATACACGTAAGTTCCCATAAGAGGGGGCTGGAAGTCAAACACAGGCTCTCTCGCAGCACGGCGACGGTCGCTCACCTGTACTACCTCAGCCCTCCAAATTTGCGACCGGGCATTTCCAGATATCAACAGTAAAAAGAATATGAAATCGAATGGCGTTTATTTTGTTAAAATTGATCAATGGGTAAACGAGATACAGGCTGTCAAAGATGTCGATTTTTACGACATTTTTGTGACATCTCAGAAGGCATGTATTAATTACGTATACTAATTTACATATTTGAGATGAGGCATTTCCACTTTTAATTTGGCCAAAGAACGTTCTTTCGAACGGTGTTAGTTTCATTGCGATATCTCTTAAGACAGTGGAGTAATTAGTGTTTTTCGATACACGTAAGTTCCCATAAGAGGGGGGCTGGAAGTCAAACACAGGTTCTCGCGCAGCACGGCGACGGTCGCTCACCTGTACTACCTCAGCCCTTCTAATTTGCCACCGGGCATTTCCAGATATCAACAGTAAAAAGAATAGGAAATCGAATGGCGTTTATTTTGTTAAAATTGATCAATGGGTAAACGAGATACAGGCTGTCAAAGATGTCGATTTTTACGACATTTTTGTGACATCTCAGAAGGCATGTATTAATTACGTATACTAATTTACATATTTGAGATGAGGCATTTCCACTTTTAATTTGGCCAAAGAACGTTCTTTCGAACAGTGTTAGTTTCATTGCGATATCTCTTAAGACAGTGGAGTAATTAGTGTTTTTCGATACACGTAAGTTCCCATAAGAGGGGGGCTGGAAGTCAAACACAGGCTCTCTCGCAGCACGGCGACGGTCGCTCACCTGTACTACCTCAGCCCTTCAAATTTGCGACCGGGCATTTCCAGATATCAACAGTAAAAAGAATAGGAAATCGAATGGCGTTTATTTTGTTAAAATTGATCAATGGGTAAACGAGATACAGACTGTCAAAGATGTCGATTTTTACGACATTTTTGTGACATCTCAGAAGGTATTTATTAATTATTAATTACATATACTAATTTACATATTTGAGATGGGGCATTTCCACTTTTAACTTGGCCAAAGAACGTTCTTTCGAACAGTGTTAGTTTCATTGCGGTGTCTCTTAAGACAGTGGAGTAATTAGTGTTTTTCGATACACGTAAGTTCCCATAAGAGGGGGGCTGGGGGCTAACTTCACATAGGTCATACCCCAATATTATTAAGCGGAAACTGTTTTCAATTTATGCTTGGAAATGGCGAGGAGAAAAGTGTCAAAGGGCACAGGTCGAGGGGTGGAAAGATCTGCCGCTGACAGCCTAGCTCCTGCAGTACATAAAACGGCGAAACCTCCGATTACCTGTCCGTGTTTCCCGCCTCGAGAGTAATTATAAAAAAATAACTACCCAACAGGGGCAAGTCCTTTTAAAAGAGAACACCCATGGAGAAAGGAACGCTTTACCGATTTTCCATTCCGGAAATATTAGCTTTTTGGAAAGTTTAAATGTACAAGGTGAAATCGACAAAGTTTTGATACTAAACACTTAATAATATCTCAACAAGCATATAATTTCGACAACTGCCCCAAAGTGGGGTGCACTTTATCTAACCTTTCAACATAACCCCTTCGTATTATACCAACATAAAATTGCTCGACACACATATTAACGAGGGTGCGATTTATCCGAGTGCTAATTATGGACGCTGTAATCACGCGACGTATTCCCATTTTATCTCTAAAAGGCAATAGCAACAATAATAGCTTGATTGTCGTCGTGATTTTGGCCCTTAATGTCGATGGCAGATGGCCGAACTTTTGTTGGGCTATTTTATCAGGATTGTAGATAAGATCAACAGAAATAAAACGTGTTTGTGAATGCTCGTGTACCGAATGGATACTCCTAATAATAGTATGCACGTTGTGAATAGTTTTTCATTTCATTTTGTTAAATGCTGAGGAATACCGCTGATAGGTATTTCCCTATCTACTAAATCAACAATCTTTATAAGGATTTAAAGGATTTTGGAAAAATTCAGAACTTTGTTAAAAATCAATTAAAAAAAGGGGTGGTTTGTCAAAAATTGTATAATATTTTTAGATTTCACGTGTGCAAATGCATGGGTACATATTGGAATAGCGGGTGCGCTCATACGGGAGACAATATCGATGCCCAACGTGGACTGGATGGATAGATATGCATCCGCGGAATGTCTAAATGAGCATTGAGAGATGTTATAATGGCGCGGCGCTCGCCGCTTCCCGGCCCGATCTGATTTGGGGGCGGAATCCTTTGATCTTGCCGCCTCCGTTCGAGGGGTGAGAGGGATTTCCCACTGCCTCTCGTTCCATCCAATTTTGCAAGTGAGTCATCATCCGCGTTCGCCTCTAATTTAAAACTCTCAACCCGGGATAAATAATATTTTGCTGTCGCTTAAATTCCGCAGTACAACGCGGCTACGTCTTGGTCGTGTCATAGCTTGGAATTCTACGGCGGAGAGAAAAATGGTCGCAAAACTCCACCTAATAAGCATACAATGGCCCGTGCTGTCCGTTCTTGCTTGGATGCTGGGTATAAATTCATGATTCTTTAACGGGTCAGCATACGGACCACTGTGTTGCTTCTGCTTGTTTCTATATGGGATGCCCAATGTCGGGAACGTTGTAATCTACTTCACCTGGAGGATAACTTGTCGTTTCCTCGACAAAGAAAAGAGATTACTGATGCTTGATAATTTCCTTCTAAATACAACCACAACTTCTATTCTAAGAAACTCAGCTAGCTAATCATCTAATAATCAGTTGTCATTTGGTTGTGATGTCTTATATGGCTTATACAATAAAACGACAAATGATCTGAAGAATCGGGAATACTTTCAGGTATAAAAATCAATATCACGTTTAGCACGGAATATAGGTAAGCGCGATATTATTTTCGCTCGCGACGACAAAACCCTGGAAAATGTATACAATACGGGGCGTCTAAACCGCTTGCTTGGTTTCCTAGGGCTTCGTGCTCCCCGACTGAAAAAAGCGGATTTCGCGCATTCTGCGCTTAGTGTGGCTTAGTCCGGAGGCTTTTATCGAACAGGCGCGGGGACGGGAGCACCCATGAAACAAGTAGACGCCGCCGCTACCATCGGAAAAAGCAAAAGATTGGAGCTTTATAGTCCGGCTGCACTTGCAACCCCTCCACGTTCTAATATACTGCAGTCTCCAGCAGTGAGGTAGTGGTGAAAAGCTTTTAACGACTGTCCTCGACGAACGGTCTGTTCAAGTATTATTGCGCGAATGCATATAACCGAACTGAACTCGTACTCTGGCTGGGTTGAGATCATGTAGTTTTAATAAAAATCGATAATACTCAGTGTCAAAAGAAAAAATTGGGGGCGGCCCCCACCCAACTTTCCGACTAAATTGTTGTCACAAGTGTCTAAACACTCAAAACAGTATTATCATTATTATTTTGTGAAGCCACAGCCCCATTGGACCTCAACTCAACGTCAGTCATGCAATAACACAATGTCACGTCATGTCAGTGGCACTGACGTTTGTCAAAATCTGACAATTTGCAGATTATCAAATTAAAAAAAACATTGTTTTGTTCTCTTTATAACAACTCTGCCTATAGCTTAAGTGACAGTTCGATGACACATTGTTTTTTTGAAATAGGTAAAGCATTGGCTGGACCATAGCGAACAATGTTGTAGAAGTGTATCTTGATTTTGTTGTAGCAGTTTATTTTCGTTCCGCTTTTTGTTTTTAGATTTTCATTTATAGGGTTATTTTATCTAGAATAATCGTTAGTAGGAAGGGAGGCGACTTGGCGCATATACTGAGTGCTCCATAACCAATGTAATTTGGATGGAGTATCTATTGCTGCCGAGTGTTCCATAGCCAATGTAATTTGTGAGGGGGTATCTATTGCTACAGGGTGTTCCATAACTAATATAATTTGATCGTGCTGCTACTGAGTGTACCATAATCAATGTAGAAACTTGGTGAGGAGTGCCTCATTGCTACAGAGTGTAGCAACAGGGCAGCTACAGAGTGTTCGATAACTAATTTGAATGTAGTCAACGTCCTACTTCCGAATATTTTTAAACCATTGGGATATAATGGGAAGGATTCTGTTATTTATTTGTTAGTTATACACTTCATTTCACCGTAATTAGGGATCTACAACTTGATTGGAATTTACATTATAATAAAGTCCGGTAAAGTTGCTGCTGTATGATTTATTTCGATATGTGCAAGTTAACATTACAAGGTACAAGTGAAACTTAAATGTGCAAGGTTTAAGTTAAAACACTGTTATCTTCTTCGACAACTAATATATCGAAATAAATCAAAGGACATAACATTGCTAATTAATTATCTTTAAAAGCGATCAAATACACAGATCAAATGTATAATGAACACAAATAATCCGAAAAATCCACCAAAGGTTGCTGAACCACAAAAGTTATTGGAAATAAAAAATTGTCAAATTTTTAGGTGGGTGTTTTAAGTAGCCAGTAAGTATGTAATCACTAATCACATACTGATGTGCGATTTTTACTCCATGTAGAACGATTATAATACTATTCTGACAATTTCCGGACCCACAAAAGCTACCATTGTTATTAACGACCTACCAGAAAACAAGTTACATCTGGAGAATGCCTTTTCTATCCGTGAGTCCTAACAAGAACCAAATCAGTTAACACCTGGGCTGACGGTCCAAGGCAAATATTGAAAAGCGGCACACGACAGGCTCTGGCCGGCCATATAAACGCCGATTCAATTATTAATAACAAAGCACGATGCGGCGGCAAACATGAAAGGCACCGACCAGAGTCCAACAGATTGCCTCCGCAGCACGGCTGGTTTGTTTTAGTGGCCAAGATTTGGACCGTCCTGGGCGTCGACTACTAGATTGGCATTACAAATTATCCCCGCTTATTATCATCCGGCTATGAAGAAAAAGAGAGGCGATGATGATGGTGATGATGATGTGTGATGCCCGCTAGGCACTAAACAACCGAGGAGAGGGATACGATCTCGTTTTTTTCCTTTACCTCCGCGTGTTGTCGGTCTCATTAGTTTTGTTGAATTTCTTCTCTTTTTTCTTCAAAGTCTGGTCCATTTGACGGGCCCAATTTAGATGCTCGCATCTACCGCCTACTTGGGCAAGGATTGATTTGACTGATTTAATAACCGGTTTTTGAATTTCGGAGACGGTTTTCTCTCATGCTAATTGTCGTTTACAGCAAGAGCACTATAGATAATTTTCTTTTTTTCTGTTTCCTCAGTAACAGAGTCATTGTTAGCTAGTTCAGTATGAATAGCAATTACAAAGATAAAAAATTTACTAGATAATTTTGTCATATTTGATAGATTAAAAATTTTGTTAACATGTAAACGACTAAAAACTGAATTTCAAAGGAAATGCGCGTTTTGAGGTGATATGAATGAATTACAATGCTTTTTGTAATTGACAAACGGTGCAACTAATCGAACAGATATTTTTATTCGCATATCTGACGCTGTAGAAAATGCAATATTGTGAAAATTTATATTAGATATATTTAAAGAATGAACCATAATCCGACTTTTCGTCCCCAATACAATCTTTGATCGTAGTTAAATGCGGTTTAGTTTGTAAAAGTAGGCTTGAGGACCAAGAATAATAACGCTCTAGGTGGACGACAACCGAGTCCGGAATTTCAATATCAAAGGCGGTCGAAAGAAATTCAGCCGAGAAAAGACCGACCGACAGATAATCTCTCCTCACTCCCCGCGCCGTTGTTCGCGCACGCACGTCTACACGAGAAGGCGCTCCTATGCCGCAGCGCCGCGACGACGCCGCCGGATCCCTTCGACGCTAGGGTGCGCTGGACCAATGGCTCCGGTCGATCCGAACTCCCCGCGGAATAACGTCCGTTTCGGGGCCCGCCCATGTGTAGATTCGGTTAGTGCCGCGCACCCTTCGATCTTTCCTTCTACGATATTGGAATGGATGATTATGATGATAACTCGGATGGAGGAAATGGATGGTTACAGGATGAGGGAGGGTGCATTTTGATGCAGGGAGGAGACAACGCGCAGTGATAACAATGTGCGAAGCCATGGAAATTCCAAAGGAAAGGCGATGCTTTCAACTGAATATCTTTTACGCTGAGGATTTAATTGGTTGAGTTGCACAAAAAAAATGAGAACATTGCAATGGATTCAGGGGACGCATATTTTTGCTAAAATCGTAATTTTTTGTCTATACTCGGAAAGTAAAAACTGATTATCATATCCGCACTATGGGGTAGGCTAACTAGCTAAATGTACAGTGCAAATCTCAATTGATAACATTAATAATATATACGAAAACAAAACGAAATAATCTTAGAGGTCTCGAACGAAAGGCAGCAGGGGGTTCGTTCGGGATGCGTCTAATAACAAGATTCCCACTTTGAAGTTATTTTAATCAAGCAGCAACGGGGGTAATTACAATACACTCGAGCGATTCGAGGGCGGCAGGGGCGGTTGCCGGTCAGTTCGGATCGGAGCCAGCCGTTCAGCCCGCCTGCAGGGCGGCAATGCCCTTCCGGACGCCGGAGTTGATGAAATTCCAGGCGATCGCCCCGCCCGAATAGTTACGACTTTCAGGAATTCAAATACTATAGCGCGGGGTCGGGGCGGGTTACAGAGCTCCCTCCCCGATATATTTCGTATATTGGGGCCGCATAGCGAGAATTGTTTGCCTTCCTACCGGACCAAGGATCTTGCAACCTCGCGCCACAGAATTTTGCTCAACGTTGCACATTATACATCTATGTCCAGGCCAATACTTAATATAAACAGTGATTTGATATGCAATAAGTGAGTGAGCAATAATTCCAATAAGTTAACCAATACTGTTAAAAAATACAACGGCAATAAAACGAAACAAAACAACGGCAAAAAAGCCCAATTAAGAATACGTACAAACTGGCGCAAACAAGAGCGGGTAGGCGGAAAAAGTGACGAGGCGAGCTTAGAACAAAGGAGCGTCGCGTCGTTTTAGTCGCCTTAATTAGGGGTCGCATTGTAAGCGCTGTTACGTGATATAGTTTAACAAGGGGCGTCTAGAACACGTCACAAATTCGCCTAAAAATTTAAATCTATATGTCAATGAAGCACAAAGAAAACATTAAAATATTTTTTAATCAATCGATAAAATGATCTAGATAGATAAAATACAAAAGACGCATTAAATATTTTTGAAATCAGATATTCATTGATCGAAAAGTATATAATAAATATGTAACCGTAATCTTTATTTATTTTGTTTATAAAGGATTATAGGATAGGTATTACAAGTCAATGACTAAACTTTATTTTTTTATGGTATCAATTGGTTTGGTGTGGGCTTGATATGATATATGACACTCTGGCGCCATCTAGCACCTAACATACCTCCACACTATAAATTTCCTGTTGGTCTTATCTTGCCAATTGAATGAGCATGACTGCTCAATATTTTAAATTCATATTAATTTTAACATAACTGATGATGGTACATGTTGGGTCATTTTGGTGGTGACCAAGGAAAGGTCCGTCCGTGGTTTACAAATCATCGCATTTGTGGTCGAAGCCTCACGATTCCTAGAAGAGGAGCTGTTTGGAATGTGGGCTGTGGGGCCAAGTAAAGTCGGTACGACCTGCCAACAAGATTAGAAGTGAGGGTTCAGCAAATAACCTGGTTCTCTATTACAAATATTTGTTTGCACCACCCAAGTAGTTACGCTAATTTTAGGCTGTTTTTAACTTTTTAACTTTTTTAGGCTACAACAATTAATTGCTTGTCGCCATATATGCACCATCGACAATGTATCTTGAATGCAAAAAATCCTCTTCGCTTCCTCCTCTGGTATTTACCCAAGTAGATGAGTGTCATTTGCAATTCCTTTTCATTGGACCGTGAGTTTTTTTCTCTCATCCTATTTCTACACGGAGAGGAAAGAAATCATAAAAACAAAAACTCGCTCTATTGTTCAGTTCCTAGATATAGATGATACACTTAGGCGCTACTCTTCCTTCATGCTTCTGCGGTGCCTTTCTTTTTCGTTCTTCCCCTGGTTGATGGTCCATCGATTGTTCCTGGGCGGCAGCTTCATTACCGCTCGGGCTCTCTCCTAGGCTATTTGCATTTAACGAGCTGTGTGGGGTGGGGATTTCGTCGGTGATGAAAAAAGCTCGGGGTTCTCAACGTCGCCGACGTCGTCGTTCGTTGCCGTTTAAAATGCAAATTTGACGGCTTGATGAAGGCAAGTCTCGCTCTACGTGCTGAAGAGGGGTGCGGGTGGTGTGTACTGGCCGCCAAATGAACGCACCCCATCAAGAATTATTGGCCCAGAGGAGCGCGCCATTTTGTATACTTTGGCGCACTGGTTCACACGATTATCCGAATAGAAACTTTTCCCAGCTTCGTATTTTAGCTAGAATTTAGTATGGTAGATAACCAAGTTACTTTTACAAAGTAGCCAAAGTGGCACTTTATTTTATTGACCGGACATAATAATCGCAGAATTCTGTCCCATTTACTTAGGAACGACTATGGCAAATCCATTTGGTTAAGTAATGGCCCTTAAAATATAAATGCAGACTATCAACTATTAACTTATGTACGTGACTTGTGTGTGAGACTAACGTTTTACAAATTTGCTATCGTAACAAATATAATATCAAGATATCGAAAGTGATAATTATCAATCAAAATAACAATTCTACAACATATTCGGATTGCATGCCGTATTATTAATTTGTTTTCGCCGATGGCTCTGTATCCATAATTCAGTTGGTGTTGTTCTAAAGGATAACGCCATGAACAAAATCGTTTCATCACGCGACTTTTCCTCATTCAAGGGAAGATACAGAGACGCGCACAGGGCGTATTAAAACTTTATAATTGCGTCACTACCTGTTGGCAAACAAGACGACGGGGCAGCTAGCGGATCGCAACGCGGCGGCAACTTTCGCCTACCCCCGTTGAAAAGTGGATCGCGTGCGCCGCCTAGGTGCGGTTAGCGTAATTAACGTATTAGTCCGGCCCGCCCAGTAGATTCACGCACGTCGGGGACCGCCACCGATTTTAAATTACTTTACCCGGGGGCGGCTGAGCGGTGGAACACCCCCACCCGCTATTCCGGTAAACCCCAGCGAGCTAATAACCATAATATGCATAATCTTTGGCGCGATTCGCGCCAAAGCAACAACTCGTTATCGCCGTTATTTATCACAATCGCGCATTTATGTGTTTATTCTAAAGGACGGATGGCTGAACTGGCAATTTTACGAACGTCCAATTGTGCAATAGGTATAAAAAAATCTGAACGAGCTATACACTATTGCCAAGGATTATTTAGAAAATGCGTAATTCTATCTATCTTTATTTGTCGTTAGTTAAATCAAATTTACTTTCAAACCCATCCATATTCAGAAATAGAATTTTGGGAACTTTTTTTCACACTGTATACTTAAATATATGTATACAATTGTGTGATTATGCTAGGAGTGATCAGATGAGTAAATTGGGGACATGACATGACATTTGAGATACTGGTACTAATAACAATGTTCTCAGTTCTAGGAAAAATCAAAATTTTTGGAAAAAGACAACAATCTTATCGTGATCTCCGAAATAAATTATTATAAAACTATCTGTGTAAATATAGAAAACACAGATTATCTAGACTGCGATAACAGGGTATTTATAATATATGTAAGTTGTTATCTGCGAACGTGATGTTCGATATGATGTGAATTCGTGTACATAATAAAAGTATTAGAACGATATGTCGTCTGGGAGTTTCACAATCGACTGTAAATCAACTATTTTGACATTACAAGTATATATTAAGACAATGTATGTACACAATGTAGTCATTTTATTAAATGCGCATTCTTTTCACAAAATATGCCACGGAAAATTAAAAAAAAAAAAACAAAAAAATGTGCTAAGGTTTCCGATTATCAACCTGAACCTCTAGCTTCTAGATAATTAGAATCGTGTGTGCTTGCTTTTCATTGTGCACCTCCAGAGAAAGAACAAAAACATGTTCATTATCTCGAAACGAGAGATAGAAAAGCGACAAAGAGTTTTCCACTCTACTACCAGTTCCAGTGGAACGGGGAAAAGGTACACCAGGGATAATTAATATCCTTACGAAACAGTAATCGGCGACGTCGACATCGACGTCGGTGCTTTCCAGAAAGGCGATACGTGTTGTCACGCGTCGTTCGGTGCGGCCTTTGTATTTGCATGTCTACAAACTAGACCAATTATACACACGTACGCGCGAAATTTCAAATTCTCGCCCTCCTATGTGCTCGCTCCTTTGAACGGACTCCGACGAACGGCTTTTATTTATACCGTAGATTTGGCATCGTTAGGGTCTGGTAGCGCAATATAAGGGATAGGGCACGGATACTTTGTCTTCTCGTCAAAGAAATTTGAACTGGTACTGTACCTATAATTATCCAACCCTTGTTAGTAAAGCTAGGTAATTATCATAAGAGATAATTAATGTAGTGATGGTTTTCTGATTTAAAGAGTTTTATCACTTTGCTGAAAAGTATGCAACTTAAAAGAATTCCTCTTGAATTTTGATGATTTTTTTACCTGTTTTAGTATTATACCCACTTTCCATCAAATGTTTAAGATGTGTATCCGACTTAAGTGGAACGTAATCAGAATTTGTTATTGTAAAAATTTTAAATTAATTCATAGATAGTCTGTCTATAATAATATATTGTTACTAGTGCTGAAAATATGTAAGATTAATTTATATTAATATAAATTTTAAAATTACTTACTAAAATGAATATAAAAGCATTTAACAGCAACATTATTGCTACTAAAATTTAAGTTAACAGGTACATTATAATAATGTACGTCTCTGAGAGTGGCTACTCTCGGTATATGTACAAGAAGTTGTATGTTATAACAAAAATATCACATCGAAACGTATTGATAATTCGAAAAAATGCAATCAATAATGATCTTAACAGAAATAATTTTGCATGTATTTCTTATGCAACACCAAGTATTTACACGCTCTACATTACTGAATTACTTTTTTTGCGTAGAACTCATTGATGTCCAACTTTCATCATTTGCTAATAAAATTATCAGTTATTTTCTGATTCCATTTTAAAATTTTAGAAAAATACTTATCAAGATATTCAACATTAAGTTATAATTTAATAAAAAAAGCTACAAAATGCTAAATAAAAAAACTGACACCTTTTTCAGTAATTTAGTTCATATAAGCCTGCTATACTTCCATAGAGATTTATATCGTATAACTGTACTGATATGACATGAACGAAAAAATAAAACTAGCTTAGTGAAATCCTTAATAGTTCTTTATTAATGGTGAGTTGCAACTTTTGTTCCGATTTTTAATTTCCGACTAATACCCTAGAAGGAAAGTATTGTAATTGACGGAAATTTTTTTTCGACATTTCTGCGGAAATACGCGTTTTGAGGCCTTTTGAATCCATTGCAATGATTTCTGGAAAATGTATGTATGTATAATATATATATGTATGTGTATGCGGGTAAATATGTATGTCTGTGAACACGATTGCGCCCAAAACGAACAACGGATCGGGTTGAAATTTGAGGAGGAGGAACTGGATTGTTTTCTGTGACGTTGGTAAAGTGAAGTTCAGTACTGCTTTTACTGTCTAATAACCAATCAATCTTCACGAATCTGACAGTTACCACAATTACTAAGGAGTTCAGTAGAACTTAGAAATAAACCAGTATTGAAAAACTAGCTCTAAATATGAATACAAATTTGCAGGTCAGTGGGATGAACGGTTTAGGCGCTATAAGAGTTTATAGAAGCAGTTTGACAGTCGTCGCTGTGTCGCAAATTATCAGATTTTGATGTCAGTGCCATTGACATGATATAACATTAAATGTCATTATGACAAATGTTACTACGTCATAGAAACTGACGTTAGGTAGGGCCCCAGAGTGGCTTTGGCTTCACAAATAATTGCAAAAATGTTCAGACACGTCGAAAAGTGTCGCACTTACATTTGACATTTTATTTTATAGATAATACGCACAGTTACAGGTCTCGAAAGTCCCTAATGCACACACGTATGTACAAACAACCCATGCAAGAGACTACAATTCACATCTGTCCTCCGTCCACACTATCATCGAGAAGCGATTACGGTAATAACATGGGACGGCACGCGCCCCGTTCAATCGCTCCGAGATACATCTAGATGGCTAGCCAGAGATACGAGTTTTTAATCATGCATACAGGCAGAAGGCCTTTTATACTCAGCCCCAGCATAATATTCGAAAGTCCGCACGCTTTAGGGAGAGATCGCGGACCCTCTCCCTTTACCTCTTGTCGTACCAATTGCACAAATTGATTCCAAAAGGGACCCCCCTATCCTACCCAAAGAGATACATGCTATAGATATACATATATAGATATTATATACACAGTGTTCGAATTAGGGGTGACCCGGCTTTCATGGAGTGTGTACTTATGAATTATTATATCATAACTGGCGCGCGTATAAAGCAGACCAAATAAATTACTGGGCACCCTCTAACGTATTAATATCGTCGGAATCTATTGGCCTACTGAAAGTTCTACAAGTTGAGGGATTGAAGTTGGCCCCAAAGTCAGTTGTACAAGTGCTTTCTGGTTTTATTGTGCGGATTTACCGACTGTTTAGTGTTTATTATCCAACCCCCAGAGGTTGTACGAATTAATAGGAGGGTTAATATTTATTGGTCTTGTAAATACTAACTAGGGCTATAGGCAATATAACGTTTTTATTCTAAAATAAACAGCTGAACATGTGAAGGCCTATTTACATTTTATTGTGGTTGGTTTATTTCACCTCCTTTCACGTTGTTGGTAATTAGAAACAACTTTTTGAGTTAAAGGCAGTGCAGTACATAACTAGATTTAGAGTTAGTTAGTTGATGTTTGGAAGACCTCTCGTGAAAACGAATGATATTCTATTCCAAATTACTTATATTTGTGTGGTAATTTACAACATTTCAGCCCGGTATTGTAAAGACCTCGAGGATTCGAGGATTAATAGACGATTGAATTATACCTCGTTATATATCACAATAGCATGAAAACTAATAGTACAAGATCCGGACCTAGATCGACCTTCCCTCATCCTTTTTTCTAATCAAATCTATTTTTTATACAATATAATGTATAAATGAACACAATGTGTCCTAGGGTTGCCGCCCCATATCCTGGCAAGGCTATTTTTAATTAATATTATTTAAGGTATTTTTTTAAATAGTTCCGGGCATTCTTTCTCTTGAAAAATTTGGTAAAACCCGCGCTAGGCGCTTGTCATGTGAACGTACCCTTTTACTCAACTATTCATATTTAAATTAACAATTTCCTTCCAATGCAATACCATATAAAATATCAAGAGAAACATCAGCTTCGATCGTTGATTGACTCTTTTGTCCGTAAAACAGTTTCGTGCAGATTAATAACGCTCGGCCAGGCATCCCGCGTTGCCGTTTTAATTTCGACGTTCCCGCAGACTAAGGTAAATTAAGGAGAACGGCGGCGACAGCGAGGATCAGGTGAACGCGGGTCGTCGGCAGGCAGGCATGGCAAGCCTGCGGCGTCGCGGCTCCTCCGCCATTCCAAGCGTCAGTTGCAGATCCCTTTGAAGTTTTGCCCAGCCTCCGGGCCATATCCACGTCCAATCCTGCGATACTGACTGCCATACTCCGGGCGCTTTATACCTATACGCATTTTTGGACCAGCAATTCAAAACTTTACAAAAACAACATTTGAGGTTAATGTTTAAGTTTGGTACAAAATTATACCTAAATATCGCAAAATTAAGTCTGCAGATGTAGCTTATATAGGGTTTTGGCTAGCTGAGAACAAAGTTCCTATATCATTTTTTTAATTCTTCTTAATAACTGAAATATCGAAGGTTAAAATTAAGGACAATATTGGTTGAGTATCGCATGTGGTTAATAGCTATAGCAATTAAAATGGTTTTTAAATGATTTTAGAACAGTTACTGATAACCTGCATACCTCTGAACCAATCCCAGAGCCAGCAGTAAGAAGAAAACACCGCTTGTATTCCATAAGAGGGAAACCATGTTGACAAAAAAAGCCGTAAAATGTTTATGAAATACATTTCATATGATTGTTTTTTGTATTTTCTTGCTATGAAACGTTTAAAGAAACTTCGGTTCATTTATATGACACGAAGTTGATTATTGTAGTCAGTAACTTTGTCCTTTAATATATCGGTTATTATAAAGAATTAAATATTTTTTAAGAATATAATTATCAGTAGCTCAAAATCTATTATCCCTCAATGTTTGAACACTCAAACCTGTTACACCCTGTATACACGGCACGGAGTTAGAAACAAACGTGTGTTGTTTCTTTTGTTACCTAAAAGTTTTACAAATTTTGATCTCCAATAGCACTAGTAGATTTTTAATTAATTTTAATTTTGTTTTAAACTGAATGGGCGAAACCTTGACCATTGGTCTTAATTGTTCAACAGTCAAAATCCACCATAGATTACAAAAGTTATTGAACATGAAATGAATGGCAAAATTTTAGGTAGGCGTTTTTTTTTTTGGAGTGAAGTATATATATATATATATATAGGTTTATACTTCGCAACACACACATTTTGATAAAATGTTTCTTAAATATTTTTTGTCGTACGTTTGTGTGTACTATGTACTATTTGCTTTGCTTACCACCACCGTCTATTTAAAATGAGTAATGACCTGGAAATTGAACATTATCAGAAGCAGCAGCGGTTTTCTCGTAATAAACAGGCATCCTGTTAACGCTGATAATCGTTTAATTATCTGGACATGTCTCGCGGCTCATTAGATGTCATTAGATATGGCATTCTGAGCAGCAGCGTACATTATTACGCCGGCCTGCTCCAGTACACCCATAATAATAACCGAACAACAGTGGACGTACTTACACATGTCTTTCTCGCCAATAACGACCGGGAGGCAGATCAAACAAGCGACAATTAAGTTATTAACTTATGTTGGGTGTATGTGGCACGGAGGCTTGCAAAACTGAGCAAGCCTCCAAGCAGAAAGAAATAAATTATAGAACACAAGATCCTAGAGGCATTTTGGGTATGTGATTTGTTTACACAATGAATAAGCAGGTATTAAAGTTTTGACATTGGGTACATATCTAAATAAGACGAACTGTGGGGCATGCTAATTAATCTTTTATGGCTGCAAGTAGGTGTAATATACAATCACAAATTTGAAAAATTACAGAAGGTTTAGAAAACAATAAAAATTATTACTTGACTTGAGTGAACGAGCTGTATAGGGGAAAGGCAAATTTAACATATCTAAAACAGAGTTTAGGTATTTTATCTCGGGTCCTGAGTCCTGAATGCTCTTCTCCCTTACACATACTCACGCATCGTCGAATTTATTCTATTGACAAATGGGGGAAAAGTTTTGTATGGAGTGTGTGTGTGTGTGAACCAATATGCAAAGAATCTCTAGACGGCAAGTTCGACAGTCTGTATAACGCGGCGTTGAATTTTCAACCTTGATTCTCCAGTCAATTTGATCACAGATTAAATATATATAGAAACTTCCGTGTATTTTGATTAGCACGAAAAGGACGAACGCGGTTTCCACCCATAAATAAAGAATTAATTGACATTGAGCAATAATAACAGGAAAGAAAATAAATTTGGGTCCCGAGGCTCTTTCGGAATGCATTATTCCCGGGTAGTGAGCACCCTTGAATTTCAATTGAAACGTACAATTTCCACGGCCCTTTCTAGAAGAAATATCCGCCTTTTTCGAGTTCTTGGACCTGCTGCAGCGGGTCGAGAGTCGCCATTGAGGTCGCTCGATCGTAAAATACGGAGAATAATATTCGCCCTTAGAAATTCTCCGGCCCCCGATTTATTATTCACATCCGGTCCAGTAAATTCGTATTACATGTTTTCTGTATTTTCAATTTAGATTTTGATATTGAATAGAAGAAGTAATAAAGTGAAGTCGAATTCTGTATCATCACGAGGGAAAATAAAGCAATCTAGTAGAAATCAACTGCGCGCGAGACATTTGTGTTATGTAGAAACGGATAGCATTATCATGCCGAAGATCAATTAATGCTGACAGGCATGTTAGAACATCAGCAATTCCTCGGCTGTGCCAGTAATGGGCATAACACACAACCAGCGCTCACAATACCTATCGAACTATCCCATTCTCGACGTGCATAACAGACTGCATACGCGAAACGCCATTACGAAAACATGCAATCAATTTTATAGAAAATACCGCACTTTTTTTGAGAGGAAAAAAAAACAGCTTTTTATGAAACTAGGATTTATCAAAACAAAAGTGGAGCTAATTTCCAGGAAAATGTCTTTGTTGTAATCCATAGTAGAGGGTTACACTATCTGAAATAATTATGTATATACATACATCAAATTACTATTAGTATTCCATATTAACACGACATAAGACAAAAAAGGCAAAAAGTCGACAGTGCAATTTTCCAATTAAGTCACAACTGAATAAATCAAAGTTCCGAATCGAACCAATTTACGATCGAATCGAACGTGAACTCAACTCAAGAGACCGCCGCTTCAGATTCCGCACAATAATTGTCGTTGACCAGCCTTAAAGCGATACCACAAAAAATGGTGGTGCTTATGGAGCACGTAGACGAAGAAATAATATAACAAGAGGTATATATTGGCTTCCAAGAACCAATATATCATAAGATAATGACCGTACGGTGACCGAATAAAAACAGATGGCGCTGCGGTGAATAGACGAACCAGATGACCAGTTTTTGCCGTCGAGAGCGAGGGAATCCGATATGTATTTTTGCGCTAGCGCCGCGGAGTATTTATTAATGATTTCGCATTTCGTTAGATTTTTAAAGAAAACAAAGACGGTGGGAGGAAAACAAGGAGCAGAACCGGTCGGTCGCCTTCTGAAATTACAACGCGAATGGATTGGGGGAAGAGGCCAAAAGGATAATTAAGCCAGTATAAGGATCTCGTTATGCCGGTTAAAGCGAACCTGAATCGTGAATGGGACCGAGAGAGAGAAAGAGGACGAAAAGGAAGACAGAACGCAGGCAGAAGGGGGTTTATTCGATTCGAATGTGGGTTTTGATAATTACAGTGCGGAAGAAGGAACGCTCCGGAGGAGTACTTTCAAACAAGTAAGGACCAGTTTTTAGATTTTTTTTTTAAATAATATTGTATTTTAAAAACAGCTATAGCGTTTTTTGTGTGTTTATAAGAATTTATAGAAAATCGAGAACATCACATCTTATTAAATTTGTACTAGTGTAAAATGGGGACATACATCGCATAATGCATTATATTATTGCATGTTTCAAGTTTTAAAATCTCAGCACGGAAGCCAGAACTACTGTCGAGCATTTTTTAATAACTGGATCAGTAGATTGAGAGATGATTTTCCAGGAGTCTGCAACCTGTTGGGTATTTGGAAGAACTGCGACTTTGCACGCCCAATCAGACGAGATGGTAGAACGATTTAACCGTAACCTACATTCATCATTTGATGAGAGAGAATCTAAATATTAATTACGACGGAATGTAGGCGGAATTTGTGAGAGGTTGCAAAAGCAATGGAAAGGGCCTTGCACGGTGGTAACAAGGCTTAATGACGTCGTGTACCTACAGTATGAGGCGAATTGACAAAGGAAGTACAAAAGTGTCATCGGTGGGCCGTTCATGGCAACGAACTGATGGCAATACAAAATATAATAACGGTGTCAAAAAGCAATGACACAAAAATACCTTGTTTATAAGTTTATAAAGAAGTATACTGATAAATAAGTATTTCGCTTGGTAATGGCAAATATTCGTACATTTTCTTTAGTCATTTATTTACGCAACGCTACTGGCTGTGTCGTCTTCGGCGTTCCCGTTGTGGTTTGTCGGTGTTCTGTCGCAGCAACAGCAGCAACGGCAGCAGACATGGTTCACGCTCCGCCGGTACCAATTCAGAGCCGGAATTTATCCTATCAATTTCTGCTCGTTGAACCGGCAAAGAGAGCCCCCCCTTTCTCTTTGCCTCTCGTGGGCCACTCGCTTCATTACCGTCACCGCCACCACCACCACCGCCGCCATCTTGTGTCGTCGCGACGACGTCGACGTAATTTTGCATGTCGTTGTGTTTGCTTAATCATGCGAATATTACGCGGACTTCTCTCTCTCTCTCTCACTCTCCTTTTATAATTGGACAAACTCGAAGTGGAGAGTAGAGAGCACCACGGAGAGAGAAAGAGAGGACGTCGTCAAAACGAGAATGCTGCACGGAAAAAGGAGAACTCGCGAGCAGAGGAAAAAGAGCAAACGCACACCAACACACACATACACTCGCACAGATGAAGAAAAACATTTAATGAGCCTGCCTGTTTGGCTTGCCAAGATCGGCGCTCTCGAGGAGGAGGTCTGAAACACTCCCGCTCACCACTACGCCTCTGTCCTACTGCAACGTTGCGTTTTTTACGACGCCAACATTTGCCCTGCACGAAAACGGCCGACGGATTTTGTGCCGCAATAAAATAAATTTAACCAGAATATTGCCTTATTTCATATTTTAAGGTGTCCTCTTTAAAAACTCCTGCGTAAACCGAACTAATTTGATATGATTTAAAACGTATGTATGTGTGTTGCGCTTACAAAGAAATTAATTAGGCGCTGAGATTAAATCGTGTACAATATGCGATATTTTCTAGTTGTCACAGAAACAGTACTTCTATCCGGTAGCCCAGGCAAATATTTGCTCTGGCTCTCGTGATTGATGGATATTTGATGGTTGGAAATTGTGTATAAAGATAAATTGTTGACCGGGCTGTAACAGACTGCGGACATTTCGGTCGGATCATCTTATCACACAAACAGGGCAATATTGAGTTAACTCTGATTGATTGATCGAAACTAGACGTGACAATCTCGTATGCTATATCAATTGTGAGCGTAAATTGTAGCCCAACTGATGTGCAAACGTTTATGAAGGCACCATACCGGACACAACACTTAAGATTAGTATTATTAGTAACAAGAAAATCATACTAAATAAAATAAAATAAAATATGACGTAACAAATATGAGACTTATCATGCTTGATGGAGAGTTCAATTCAGGGAATCGTGAGATTATTACCTAATGAGTATAATATAAAAATTAATGAGCCACTTGATGTTGGATACATCATTGTTCTTTGTAAAGCGTTATATCGAGGCCTTAATGTGTCTTAATGAGGGAATTCGTCACTGTCTCTCAATCAGTGTCTTTACGTCCTAACTTTATTATACCTATTGCAATTTTAAAAGAAACAAAATTAATAGATTTTTTTTATATCTATGTCTACAAATTGTGCAATGACAATGTGGACTATATAGGGTATATTATGAAGGGGGAACCTTCCTTGTAATTGAAAGGACCGTTCGTGATTAGTTTGTTCAAGTGCTCGTCCTATCTTATCTGGTATCGAATCCGCATGTCACCAGGATATATTTCCCATAGAAGGGGTGCCCTCGAGGGTTGTGACATGGGGCGCACATTCACGTTATTTTGCGCCATTGTTCCGCCATTCTGTGTTTGGAGAGTAATTACGGATAATCCTGCATCACGCATCCTTTGGACATATGGAGTTAACCGTACTACTTTTTCCTCCCGGTATTATTATACAGCACCGGACAATTTACATAGAGGGGTTCTCCTAGTCGACAGATAGGGCTTAATCTCTGCGAGGACGTGCCCCGATGTCCTGTCGTCGTCACAAAATGTTCCATTATGCGTCCGTAACATCCATTATCTGCCGTTTTTAGCGGGTGCAATTGGATGTGGATCGCATCTGGAAGCATACAGTGCGGTCGGTGAACTGGAAAATCCACCCATTTTAGAACTATTATCCACCCTAACGTGATTAGGTCCTTGCGAAGTTCGCCGTACTTTCTTGGCAATTTTGGTTAAAATTGCTCTTGCCACGCAGTGTTTACTTGAAATTTGTGATAAGATGCTTCTTTTTATCTGATTGAAAACTATGTGTTAACTTTATACATATATAGGTAACCACTATAGTTTGAAAATAAAAAAAATTATATATCCAACATATCCAGTCAGAAAACAAAACACAAATGAATTGTCAGCAGAGTTCGGATAGGAAAGCGCACGCAATGTTTATAGCTACTAAATCAAGTACCAAACAGTTAACTGTGCAAACGAATAAATATTACGTAAAAGCCGCAAACAGATGTTTGCTATGCGCGGGCTATCGTTTCTTAGAAAAAAAAAAACACGGAGGCGTTATCGGGATAACTTGGACCATGAGGTACGTATATGCAAGTTACATTCCTATCTCTCTGTTTAGTATCATTGGTATCACAGTCGGATAAGATAAACCGCCGAGGTTTATCGCTAGGTTTACTACAATACCAACAAACATTCGAGATCCCACAATCTAATAGGTATATCTCGCAAACTGTGACCCAAAAACTTTTTGCTCAATCATTGTTTACTACCTGACCGAGGTGGGATGAACCGAAGGCAATTTTCCAGCCTTATTAATGTTGAATTTAGGCAGCTGTCAAAATAAGAAATGGGTCCAAAAACGGTTGTACGAAGATAGCACGAGATGAATCTCTTAATTGGTTTCTTCTCCTCTCTTATGGAGTTTTTTTTTCTGATACGGACTTCACATTAGGGGATGTTCACACCAGGTTAATTTATTCTCTATTAATTACCCCACGACCGTTATCGCCTATTTGATAAAACATTCAAGCGAGTCTTAAACAAACACAAAAACATCAGATATAGAGAGACCAGATCAAAGATAAGTAGGTAATATATGTTGGAAATAAGCTTTGCCACAGTACATCGAAAAGTGGTAAACACTCGAAAACGTATCCTCCCCATGTCTTGCACGAGTTGCTCCGCAAATCAAATATTTGCGATCGGATTCCGTTGCGGTTCGTCCACTTCCAGGGAATGACGACTAAAAGACGGTCCGGTGAGTGCCCGGAACCGCGGATGTAGAAAATATCCGATTGACCACCGAAGAAAAGAGTGCGCAATCGTGCGTGTGACGCGATAGTGTACAAATCAGGCTGGTCCATTAGGTCCCGCCAGGGTCCGACTGCTCTGCGGGAACCCGCACGCATCCGTGTCAAAATATGTGTTTTATCGGTTGCGTTCTTTGTAGACGTGACCAAATAACTTCAACAGCTAGATTTTATATTATACGCAATCAAACACAATGCCTCTTCTATAAAATGCGTTAAATTTGCAGAGGTATATATGTATGATAAAAATCCGGGGTCACCCCTACCAAACTTTCCTTTTAATAAACATAAATAAATAAAGAAATAACCGCTTGTAGCGCCTAAACTGCTCATCCCAAAACTGCTCTGACTTTGAGCAAATACGTTTTATTCATTTTTTCTCTGTAGTCGAGTATCAGTGTACACTAATACCTGTACGCATTTTTTGTAAATGTCGGAGATACATCCGGTATATATGTTACGGTTAAAGCGATAAATGTGGTTTGTATTAATAATTACCGGCTATTATTAATAATAACCGCATCATTTGGTCAATGTGATTAGAAACACTTAAATAATCACATGGACCGGCTATTATTAATAATTTCCTAACGGGCACGGTAAAAGTGATAAAAATGTTACTTTTTACAAAAGATCTTTTGTATACAGTCTTCAAAGAAGTTAGCTAAGTTATTTTGATTACCATGTAAGCTATTACATTTATTTACTCGACGTAAATCATCAGTACGGCTAGCCCAATGACCAAAATTACGAATAATACAAAACATTGATAATACAGAATGCTTTTTTTGTCTCCCTTGTACTTTAGAAACTATTGGATATAATTGGTAATGATATTTGGTATACACCCAAGGACGGCTCAATGACGAAAACATAAAAAAGAACAGTTTATACAGAGTGTTCAAAAAAGTTAACCATTTTATTATCAATAACACCCATTTTTATATTTAATGCATGTGGGTAGTTTTTTGTAAATGTACAATTACAATTTATTAAGTAAATTCTCAAATCCTAATTATCTTGAAATGTTGCGCATTTAATAAAAAAATTTTCAATGCAAATATGTACATGCAAGAACTAGACTAGTTTACATAGATGTTTTTACATAAATTGCACCGCACAAATGATGCAAACATTTTTGTATGGTTCTGTTCCTAACACGGTATTTTTACTTTTGGTGTTTGACAATAATTTTATAAATAAAAGATTAAACATGGTAACAACTTGCCTCAATCTTCCCTACATTAGTATGTCCATTACCTATACCTACCCTAAGTATATCTAATATCTCACAGATATATTTATTATAAAAGTGTTTATCACCAACAAAAAATACAAAAAAGCAAAAGAAGATGACGTCCTATTGTTACAAACTTTATTTCGTTTTATTTTGACAATATAAATGGTGTCATTGTTGTACTACCACAAAAAATAAAGGTCTAGAAGGACTTTTGTATTTAAAATTAAATATAAAACATTTTTTAAAGTTTTGTATTAAAAAGGTAATAAAGTTATAAATAAAAATATTTTTTTGCCACGAATTGCAAAATGCAGAAGCACTACGTACGTTTGCACTGGTAAAATAATACAAACCGAGTTTTTAATTAATTACTTACTTTGCTTTTAAGAATTGCGCAAACAAGCATGACCCAAAGAGTTACACACTCGTGCATGCAATTAGTGTGGATTGGCATTTTTTAGTCTCGTTTTGATAATCTTCCTTATTTTAGTCATGAGTAGTAACTAAATAAGTTAGTCAGGCCTAACGTCACTAAAGGCCCAACACTGAAAACCCAGTGAATAGATTCGTTGTGTGGCGATTATGTAGATACTAACAGAATTTCAAATCTGAGGCTCTATTATATTGTAGCATCACCTTAATGCAATATCGAACTGAAATATATCACATTGACCACAGCATGCTGGAAATTATTAATAATAGCCAGTTCATGTGATAAATTCTTCACTTTAACCTCCCCACTTGGCTATTATTAATAATAACCGGTAATTATTAATAATAACCTATTTATCACTATGACCGTAACATATACACTCTGTATATACCGGAAGTATCTCGGACATTTACAAAAAAATGCCGGCATCAGTAGGTGTGCCACTATATGCCTGCCTACATGTGCCGAGAAGCCAGGCATATAAAGCGTGGGTAGTACGAACAGATCTAGTCGCCGTAGAAGAGACACGCTTGCCGGTAAATCATGCGAGGCTGAATAATGCGGAACATTTCAAGCCAGTAAAGACACGGCCATGTAATAACAGTAGCTCGCGTTCCTTTGTTTTCCAGCGCCTACTACTACCGGACTTCAGCCCGAAGAACATCTGTCAGCGGTACGCCGCGCCGACCACGCTGGAAATTTCTATCTATGCGATACTGAACTATGACTAAGATATGCCTCATAGCCAAAATTGCTGACTATATTATTATAGGAAAGAATGGGAACTTTGTATAATATTATGTCTTCAAATTAGCTTCGAGGGCGAGTGGCTCTAGCGGTAGAGCGCTGCTCTTCTGCTAGGAAGTCTTGGGTTTAAATCCAGGCATCAGCTGAAGATTCTCGTCCCATCGCCTTTCGCAAGGGGCGTTAAACCGTGGGTGCCGGCAACCAGTTGAACACCCCTGGTTGTCGTTATCAAACAGTATGAAATGGGTAAGCGCAAAGGGCCAAGACTGGCCTAGGTGCAGCGGAATAAACCGCACCCAAACTATTACATACATAGCTTCCTCATTTAGCGTCGGTTTTTCCTTACAGGGATACGATATGTACCGTAAAGATACGTGACAAAGTGGGTATTACAGAAACCGCGAGAGTGTCAATCTGCGTTTAGATTCCTACACTTATCTCTATTTAGACATCTCATTCGCAGCGCGTCTGGTCTCCTCGAATCGTTATCTGCAACCTTATCGGTGCAAAGAACATTGTAAAGATTTGCTATCTGGTTGGCATCTGTAGAAGAAACAGGGAGACGGGACGGTTCCTACCGAGCCGGTAATAGATACATTTTTTTCTGGTTCTAGCTCACTCTGTGGTGTGTGTGGCCCCTGGATGGTCATAAACCATTTGCTCCGATGGGTCTACGACGCGGTCGTGTCGGTCCTTCCACGAAAAACCAGTCCCTGGAATGACTCTCAAGTGTCAATCACTCCATTGTTAAGCCTCCTTGGTATCCACGGTCTGAAGTTCAGAAACCATTTTCTTCTACATCGTTCTCAGTTCTTATTTGCCTCTTAAGTAAATTCTTTTACATATACTTTGATGTTTGCTTCCCTCACGATGAAGCGCATTTTGTGGATTAGATTTCAAATAAAGGGGGAACGGCGACGACTTGGGGCTTCCTTACCTCGAAATCTGAGGATAATCTCCTATCTGAAACGGATCATTTCGTAATTTTGGGCGCGAACTTCGGTGTATATGCCGCTCGTGAACTGTACAGCAAATATTATTGGTGGTTTAAGCGAAAAATCGGCGAAACAACATTTGTTTGTAAACTAAAAGGATTAATAAATATTATCTAAAATAAAAATAACTATGTAGGGACTTGGCATTATGGATGCGTATAAAAAAAGTAACACCATTATAACCACTAAGTGGCAATGAAATAAAAAGTTATACGATAATGTAACGGTTCGGTTCACATAATTGGGTATGCGTCGGAAGAGTGAGGCAGTTGAAAGCATAGACCACGTGTTACTCGGCCGTCTAACCAATTATCATAATTAAAGGTGCAGAAACCATAATGGTTTTCAACACACAAGCAAGCACGCACAACTGGGCGTTCTGTGTTTATACGTAGCACATGTATGCGTGTGTGGCCTCCAATCTCCATCGACTTGTTTTGCCGCTCAGCAGTGCTTCCGCTTAGTCTCGCGGTTTGTCCAGAACAATTAACGTAGAATTCTAAAACCGTGTACATGTACAGAGATCCAGTATATCAATGGCACAATACACTATTGTTCAGTGCACATTAACCTAAACGATTGTAGGTAGTAACAATAAAGTTCCTGGAATTGGACACCGTCCAATGAAAGTCTTAGATAAACTGTTCTTAAGCAAAAATGATGTTCTTCGATGACGTTTATTGATTTATTCTTGAAATATACACACGATGTACGTCTTGGTAACGTTAAATAGATTAGGACGACCTAGAGATCTCTTGCTCAGGAAATTTAATTATTTCATCAGAACTGGAAAAAGGAAGGACCCCTGAGTCTAGTCCTTTGTCACGCATGACTGGCGTATGGCTAATTTATCTGTGGTTCGGTGCCAAGAAGTCGCTAGGTGCATCTCCACGAGCACAGGACCTCCTTGCGAGTTTTAGGACGTTGCTGAGATGTGACTTAAAGCAGATGCGATGGACGGACTGTTGTAGACTTTCTAAAGGCAACCAGCCAAGTCATTATTCAGAATGAGTGGCTAAAAGAGTTTTTTGGGGGAGACGTCGTTCATCTTCCCGCCATTATGCGGTTACCGGTCTCCTCCATCTCTATCTATCTCTTTTCATCATCGCATACATGTACATTATTTACCAACACCCATTTACGATTTCTATGCCCGTCCACAAACAATGATTTTCTACCTGACTGTCTTTCTGAATATAAACATTCCAACCCTCCACTGCATAGTGAAAAGAAAAAATGTGGGAGTCCAATGTGAGCATGTGGGTGTGCATACTCAGTGCAGAAAAAAAACAGACTGAAGGTGGGCAATACATTCTTAGTTAAAATATTTGACGTTCTTTAACTTATTAGAAATGGCACATTGCGTACAAACGTAATGCAAGTCATTACACTCATTACACAAAACATAAACGGCTTAATTTCTAACTGTTGATATGCTGCTAAGTTATCTTTTTTTTCTAGTGTTTTGTCTACTTTGTACGCAATATATAGGTCAGATTTTGCAAATCGGGAACCGCACGATTTGTAAAAACGTGCGAACTTATTATACATTTAAACGGCCCAAAGATATAACTGCTAAATAGGAATTCACACATAAATCTAGTAATGATGATTGAGCTGAGAGAACAACCAATAGTATCACAAGCAAACTTGTCGTGAACGTGAAGATCAGAAAGATGTTTTTCTTGAAGATAATCCTTTCTGATTTATATTAGCGGTCGGTAAAATCGATGATCAAAACATGTTCGGTTTATGAACTTATTTAGGCGTATATGTTCGTCCTAGGCGATCCTGGGCATTATGTCGGCGGGTGTAGAGGGCTGCTTCAGCATAGCAAATGAGCAATTTCCTGCCGTCCTGGACGTCCGCCGCCCCGCCCGCCACCGGGGACGCGGACGGCGGGTCCGCGTCGAAGCCACGTCGCCGTGAGCTGCATAAAGCCCTACCAACTACTCTCGACTCTCCGCTCTGTCGAGTGTACGTGGCGAAACAAAGAGAATGACAAAATAGCACAATGCAATTCCAGAAATCCATTAGTGGCCCTCTAGCGCGCTCGCACTTCTTGCTTGCCCAGCCTCTTAGGTCCTATCGCTGGATGACCGCGTGGTCACAGCAGGCTCAGTTTGTTACTATTCTTGGCGGCATGGCATCAGAAATTAAAAACGAGTATCAGTACAAGGCGTTGTAAAAGAAATTATAAGTAGATAAAGAGATATGTTTCCTTTACTTGTTTATTGTGGACGAGGCTAATCAATTCATCGGACTTTACCCATCTGCTTAATTTATCTTTACCTAGAATAGTAGGTGAGACTATTCTACAGCATGTCTATCAACTCAAACATGAAACATCATATATCCAAATACCGGAAAATTGCCAGATAGATCTCTTACTTTCTTTGCTATTCTTTAATGCACTTGCTGTCTTCCAATTCTCGTCCGGTCAGAACGTATTGTATTTCCATTTCGCAGCCGGATAGAGTGCCTCGGGAAGCTCGTTAGCGTACCAAGCGACACAAGAAAGGAATGCATAATAAGGTCCACAACGAGCAAGAAAGAGACAGATATGGAGTGGGAGACTCGCGGCGATCGTCGAGATCAAAGAGAGCCGCCGCTTGTAGTGACAGGCCTAATGTGCATTCATTGAGTAAGTCCTTATGGAGAGGAGGACGAGGAAAAGCGACGGACGGCCCACAAATATTGCTCCTTCGACGTTCGCTACAAGAACACCCCCAACAAATCGGATTTATTTAGGATAGGTCACATTCGCATGTGTTTGTTTATTTTTAATCGCAACCGTAAATCATCCAATCTCTTGAGTACTTGGTAAGCATTTTGATATTTTAAAGATCGGTCTTAATAATAGTAATCCGCAGGTTAGTTCAGTAAAATGAAACTTACGAGTTTATGATTGAACGTAGTTAGTATATTGAACGCAGTTTCTGAAATCTAGGTTGAAGCAGAGTTTTTGATTCTGAAATTGGATACGTAACTGTTAGTTAAGAAGTGTCGTAAAGATGCATCTTCGTTTAGACTACAAAACGTCCAATAATTTGTCAACAGCGTGGATATTTTTGCTAAGAAACATAGTGTTTTGTTTCATTTTTCGATAAATTTTTAAAGAAGATATACTGTTATGACTAGAGAGTCTACAAAATAGTCACTTTACCATTGCGCATACTGATGTTTTCGATCTGCGCAATGGTAAAGTAACTATTTTGTGGACTAAAACCTTAAAAATTTAACTTTTTTCTTAACCATGTTTCATAACTAACGTCCGGAGAAAGTTATAACTGGGCGGTCGACGAGCTGTAACGTGCACTCCCCGCTATGAGCAATACTTAATGGCGCGCTCTAAAAAATAATTTGAAGAAGCAGTATGAAAAGCCAATGGGTACTGAGTCATGAGTGACAGGGTGTGCACGTTACAGCTAGCCGACCGCCCAAGTATATTCTTGTCCGGACAGTGGTCATAACTCGGGAGCGATTTTGACTATTTCGTCAACAGGATGTAAAGCTCATTGTCAAAATTAAAGCTAGGTTTACACGTGCTTAGTACTAATCAAAAGTTACTAACCATTAGTAAATAGAACCGCCGTATTAATCATTGGTAGATCGTTTTTACCAAATGATTAGTACTAATCCGACTGTTTACAGGTGGTCTATTTAATGCGAGTAGTAAGTACTAATGATTAGTACTAAGCCCGTGTAAACCGGCCTTAACACGCTCTGTGGTATACATTATTAAATAGCATATATTATTATTATACAGCTTCTTACATCTGTTACACTTTCACTGATTTTAAACAAAAGTCCTAGTCGACAGACATCGGTAAATAAACACAGCCGAATTAACCAAATTAACCAAATTAACAAGACTCACGGAATTTGGTATCGCGTGTCTCAAGGCAGTTAAGGCGTCCGACGATTTCATTTGTAACAGAACACGTTACCTACCATCGGAGTCGGAGACATCATGAGCGCTCTTTTGGCAGTAAGAGGCGGCTCTGCCGTGCCTGGGTGGGCGCGAGTGGCATTCACGACACCAGCTCGCTCTATTCACATTAGTGGACGCAAAAATGACCACCTTAAAGATGGATTTTTATCGGCGTTAGGTATCTGGGGGTCTACTCTATGTCGAGACATGTATTAGGAAGATAATAGGAGCAAACAACCGCAAAAGAGGATAGAAGACTGGCAGATTAACGACGACGACGTTAGGTAGGAACGGACAAGACCGGAAAGGATTCCGGTCCGTCGGCAGACAACGTTTTTATCTGGGGGATTATGGTTAGGAAAAGTAAATAGGGCAAGATTGGACCAAGAAAGGTCCACTCTACTCGAAATTAAGGTTTGTGTAATCATAACAATTTAGGATATACTTTAAGGATCAATGGTAAGGTTTATGACATTTGACAGTCATAAAATTTTGCCTTCTAAAGTTGACAAACCGATTTAACAATTCTTAAAGTAAATTGTTAGAGTAGGTAAAATATATAATACAAACAATACGTCTGAAACTAAAATCGAAATAAAGATTGATGATTTTCACCGGCATGGTATAATTCGGCAGGTGTGCAGTTAGGAAGCGCCAGGCACGAAAATTTGACGATCGTCTATTGTTCCAAGGCTGGTGAGCAAGTAAGCACAAACCAATATCTAAAAGCCATTGATAATTTTTGATTGATGATCGTCAACAACAGCAATGGGGAAAACAAAGTACCGCTAAACTTCCCGTTCATTTGCCCACCTCAAACATATACAAAAGACCCCAACAGTCACCTCCGATTCGTTAATAATTCATTGAATTTCGTATGTGTGCTACAAGACGCGCAGATAGTATGAATATTACATGCAGTATGTCAATTATTCGTCCTTTTTTTTTTTTCGGGGGCAAATTTAACGAAGACAACAGTATCGATGTTAAATTATTTAAGAGCTTCAGGGCAATTTTACGAGGTTGCGGCTACGCATGTCGCGTGCAACAAATTGGAGCGAAATTGCTCAAAATTCGTGTAGGTACCCAAATATTTGAAAATATACTCTAGAACATAAATTATCCAGTCTGGGCGATAACAAACCGTATTTCTTCTTGTGTGACATAGGTGCAGACATAGAGGGCCATATTTACCTGAAACAGAAAAAAATATATAAGGTTAACTCTTATTGTAATAAGCAATGTATAAAAAAACATATTTATGTGCGTTGAAAGATATAGGTTTTCTTCCATGTTATTGACATTATCGCATTTCATTATCAAGTCTTCTTTTATAATCATGATCACTGTAGTGTATTATTGTTGTAACATCTACACATACGTGTATTGGCTAATGCGTGAAGTTTACTGTGTTCAGCCGGCAGACATCAAAGGAATACGAATAATCAACGTGTTCGAATTTAGATAAACCAATAGCACGCTAATCAACGTCAAACGGTCATAAAAGTAACAGACTAACGATACCATTGCAAGAACAAGTTAAGTACTTTACAATTATTGTTATTGGACTTTATATAATCAGTTCTTTTTATGTAAATTAAATTTTAAGAGTTTGCATAAACGACCACGCAAAATGCAACGCAAACACGAGATAATATAACTGACTGATTAGTGGAACTCAAACGTGCCGATAGTACCTACTCACAGCATTAATTTGTCGTGTCAATACATTGTCCTATAGAGTTCTGTCGCCGGCACTGTGACTGTGTATGTAACGACCAGGGTGCGCTGTGTGCAAATTCAGATCCTCGCATGGATTGCTCTGTGATCATCAGCGATCAAATTAAAAAGATAGCGATGCATCTACATGCACGATTACATGCCTAACTCGACAATTCGTAGTCTGTATATGCAATGTCTCCTTTCATTCCGTCAAGTATCAAAAGCATTTTTTAACTGTTAACACTAGTCAACAAAATAATTAAAAAAAATGTACATTAGATGCCACTATTTTTTTCTTAGATACCACGGCCCGCTAAACTCAAAAATCGCATTAAAAAATTTTTGAATGGATACGTTTTCGAGTTATGAATTTTTCTTTTTTTTGTTTATTTTTTTGGAGGTAGTTCGACTATTTGGAGCATATCTCGAGTTCGGAACATCAAATCTTGTCGTTCGGTACATCAAATTAAAGCCAATTGAATCACCAATAAATGTTATTAATATTGTTTTACAATCGCTTCAGTGGTTTCAGTGCAATTGACCATAATTTGAATTTTTTTTTAGTATAAATGAAAATCGAACATTCATTTAATCGCCAGGGAAAGGTAGAAATAGTAAAAATATGCTCAGTTTCTTATTTTTTACGTAGAGTTTACCCTTTTACGAAGAGAACAAGGTATTTACGATGAAAATCTATGAAAAAATACCGAAGTTATGATCAATTATGACCAATGGGTACGAAACTACCAAAATTCAGCCTTTTCTCTATTTTGTTTTTTTCGTCATTTATAGCAGTTTAAACGCATGGTAGAGGTCGGATCTATTCGGAAGACGAGTACGTCACGTGATTCGCACCAAGATGCGCATATTTTAGTCAACGTTTCGCACTCTGTTGCAAGAGGCCTCTTCAGGACGGAGAGAATGAACGTGTGTGGAAGGGTGAGGGTATCTATCGTCGCTCAAAACACGTAGTGGCATATCTCACCAAAAAATGATATTCAGATATGTCAGTACGTGTTTCGATCGACGTTATATGTACCTGGCGCAGGTGCCTGCGCAGGTAGTCAAACAACTATTGGTTGGGAGGGCGGTTTGGGGTAGCTGTGATTGGCTGTGGTGGTCGTAAAAGTGGTTTCCAGCTATGATGCAAATGCCAACCGTCATCTCTATTGAGATTGGAGGGATCTTTAAAGATTTCGATCGCTTGACGGATTCTACGAGGATAATAACGTGATTTCCGGGAGATGATTTTTGTTTGGCCGAGAAGAATTGTTGTGTCTGTGCTCAGCAAGCGCTAAACTGGTGATCTGAACCTCAACGCTGACAGAGCGCTTTGTCTCAACAATGTAGACACTGCCACAAGCACATGGGATACGGTATACACCTGGAGCTAGCAGTTGAGACGATTTTTTCCTGAGAATCTTGGTGACGTCAGTGACGAGCATGGTGAGAAGTTTCACCAGGAAATGAAGACTATTGAGCGGCGCTACCAGGGATTTTGGATTGAAAAAATGATGGACAACTATATCTGGTTCCTCATAACAAAAACAGATATCGACAAGAATATAAGGCGAAGCAGCAATCAAACACACTTCTAATCTCCTTTATATTGAAAACATCACATTAAAACTAAGCACAATGAATTAAACTTGTAAACAGAGAAAAAGTAGAATTTTGGTAGTTTGGTACCTATCAATCTTAAATGACCATAACTTCGCTATTTTTGCATAGATTTTTATCGTAAATACCTTGTTCTCTTCGTAAAAGTTCAAACTCTACGCAAAAAATATTAAACTAACTATATTTCCACGATTTCTACTTGTCACAGGTGATAGGGTAAATGTTCCATTTTCATTTTGGCCAAATTTTTATAATATCGTGGCCTATTGCGCTAAAACTACTGAAGCGATTGAAAAACTATATGAGTGACAGTTGTTGGTGATA
Organism: Aphodius granarius; assembly: GCA_963971325.1. NCBI lineage: Eukaryota > Metazoa > Arthropoda > Insecta > Coleoptera > Scarabaeidae > Aphodius > Aphodius granarius. The sequence goes on from OZ020221.1 coordinate 18,402,961, forward strand.
CAATTAGCTTCAATTTTATGTGCCGAGCGACTAGATTGGACGTTCCTAACTCGAGATATGCTCCAAATAGTCGAACTACCTCCGCAAAAAAAAACAAAAAAAAAAGAAAAAAAATTGTAACTCGAAAACGTATCTATTAAAAATTTTTTTATGCGATTTTTTAGTTTAGAGGGCCTTAGTATATATAAAAAAATAGTCGCATCCAATGTACATTTTGACTGTTGACTAGTGTAATTGCCACGATAGATTTTTAGACAACTCGAAATCTGATTTTCAATTATTTTATACTTACAGTGCCTTCATAGACTTTTTATGGTAATAGCATACATTTATCAAAGTGCTTATCAACTCTATAGCATATTGCGAAGAATGGCATTATTTTACACAATTTGGCAACCACCTGTGGTATGACAATGTATTATTCTATGACTGAGGTTTGGTTGAATAATAGTAAAGAGATTGAATAATAAATAGTAAGTGTTTAGACACCTGTCGGAAAGTTGAGTGAAGGCCACTTCGAATATTTTTTAATGGAACATCTTGTATATAAATAGGTACACTATCGGAAAGAAAATTGTTTCTCCTATCAATCGATACTTCCTATACCAAGTCCTCTGCAGTTCTTGAGAAATTACTAAGTTAAGTTTTTCAGAAATTCGTTGAAATTTAACCGACGATGGCGACTGATTTAGTTGAAATGAATGACATCCAGACAAAAACGTTTATTACGCTATAATGGAAGTTCTTATTCTTAATTCTCTTATTTTCGATTTTATGTTGCAAAAAGTTATTGCTCTTTAAACGTACTTATGTACGATATGTTCTTTCCAAAATATCAAACTAACTGAACATTTTAGATAGAGGAAAACCTGGTGACAATTGATGTATTTTTTTACTGGGAATTTATATTTCAAATAAAAAATATTTCATTACTTGTAATAGTTCAGCAGTTAATCAGTTACGTGAGACACTTTGTATTTGTATTAAATTTTAATACAAAACATAAAGTCTCTTAGACCCATAGAAAAATAATAATAATAAAAAAAGTATATTGGTAAAATGTTGAACCATACTGAATATGGTTCAACATTTCCATCATATTTTAACTCTATTTTCGACGATAATCCCGACGACCGACGTTGCTACGTCTAGCAGCCGCACTGTCATTTACAGGCGTGTCTTTAATTTAGACGGGGTTTCTACGTCCCCTATACCGGTTTCTCGTCGCCTCGCAATTATTATTCATGTACGGATTCAACCCCTTTTTTCCTTTCCTTTACTTTGGGACATTTCGAGCCGTCTCTTCTGTTCCCTATTATTTAGAGGTACAGTGCCTTTAATTACGTACCATATCATACAGTTGTGAATATTCAAATAAGCATTAGTTGGGATCAGTAAATTGATTTGCCTATGATAAATTTATATTTGCATAAAATATAAGGGTATATATAAGGACTATATAAGTATAGGTACTCAAATCTGTTGGGACCTATTTTCAACTGTGAGGTGAGGCTATACTAAATCAACTAACGTCACTATTATTCAACGTTTTGAAAACAACGTATTAGAAATATTCTAGAAGTACCCTGATATATTAGAGAGTCATTTCAGACTAGATGTCTACCTAATGTCAGCCATAGAACATTAGATATGTCGTACAGCTTTTATGAAAGCTTCCAGCGCCTAAACCGTTCATACCATCAATCTGTAAATTGGTAGATACATATTTAAAGTCCTTGGAAGATGAGCTGGTATGAATTTGATCCAGATCGGTTGAATCCTAAAAAAATGCATGTAATATTTGCTACTTTCGGTTGTCAGATTGTAACAAAAAACAATCCAGTTCGTCCTCAGGTAATTCTAAATATGTATACCAAATTTTAGCACTTTCTTACATCGTTTGGGGGTAATCGTGTTTACAGACACATATACACAGACATTTTCCACAAATCATTGCAATGGATTCGGGGGACCTCAAAACGCGTATTTCCGCTGCAAGCCCGATTATTTTTATCGATTGCAATACTTTTCTTCTAGGGTACCACTGGGAAAATAAAAAGTAAAAAAAAAAAAAAAACGGCGTACTCAACTTTAATTTGGTGATATTAGATGTAAAGTGTAAGTTGTGTGTATGCTCAAAGAGAATTTATTAATCCGGAAAATTACCACTCGCTTCTTACTATTGTCAGAAACATCACAGGTGCCCGTAGTCTCATTAACTAAACAAAAAGGTAGCGCAAAAAAAAACCTTAAAAAGGGTTGCGACATAAGGGTTGATAGTAGGCGTGGCTAGGGCAATTAGAAGTGGACAAATTTCAATTATTCACCGCGCCGATGGAGGACCAAGAAAGCGATCAAGTACACACACGTTTATTATAGTAATAATGACACACGACGGAGTGCCGGATAATGACAGGCTTCTCTTCTTCTATAAAGGGGTTAACTATGCCGTCGTCACGTGTAGCTCTCTCTCTCTCTCGCACGATTCAAACCTCACGAAAAATCGCTTCCTGCTTTACGTAGGAATCCGGACGATATAATGATAATAAACGAAACAGTTTACGGCTTCATTATGACATTAACCGAATCGGTGCGTTTTACCGTGATGATGATGGTCATCATCGTATAGGCTAATCGCGGTTACGCGTGATAATAATTTTAAACGGAACAAATTGGCCGCTCGATTTATACCCCGTCCCCATCGGTTATTTCGGCAACTCGTTTCCCATCCGAGCTTGTTAATCAGTGCCACATTTGTCTCTAATTTTAATAAACATTTGGGAGGAACAATCTTGTTGAAATTAAATTTTATTTTTACCTGTTTCTTAATGTTTATTGATTGTTAACACAAACACATATATTCCAAGTTAATAAACGTTTTCTATACCTAACAATTACATGAGTGTGAGGCGGCAATGGCTACTGAATTTACCGCAGATTGTAAGCATTAAATCAGAAATTACCACTTGCCGATATCCGGAACGTAAGTAGTTTCAGCAAGGAATCAAAGACTGGAATCTGTGCGATGGAAAGAGTGAGATGGGCAGAAATAGCGCGGGAGATTCATTGCTGCTCACATCAGACTTGATAACCTGGCAACTAATGGCCACTATTAAATAAATATAATGTTTCCTCTGTTGCCGTAACAACTGCTCTCTGCACCTACTGGTTACTGGCCTATTTAAAATCCACGTGGACTTTATATAGACATACAATCTATCGTGAATTTTGTTATAAATATGTTGCTTTGTAGCTTCTTGTATCAAGTTAAAAGTTAAAATTTTAGAGACAATTCTTAAAAGAAATTTACAGCAGTAGTAATGCATCGTCCGTAAGTGCCATGCGGTAAGTTTAGCAAATCTGGAAAAGCCATCAACTTCATGCATAATGGATGCTCGAGGAGATGGAAAGATCATCGAATAGCTGGGTTTAAGGCGCCTTCAAATATTTACAATCGTCTTTTTCTACTTACAACGTAAACGGTGTGCTGCAGGTTTACCTCTAGGCCCCAACGTGGGTCCAATAATACTGATCAATGATTCAGATGAATTACCAGCGCCACGATCCACCCTTAAGTCTTTATACGGCGCCACTAGCGTTGATGGAACTTTAAATATTTAAGCATGTCGACTTAAAGGCTCTGGAGCATTAGAGGGGATTTCCGCGTATATACTACCTATGTCTTGTTTATGTGTGAAAATGAGACAATTCTCAATTTTTTATGCGCTGTTTGTAAAATTAAATTATTACTTAAAAAATTGGTTTAGCTTTGAAGTGGACTGAACTTGATACCCTTTCCTCGCTTTTTATTTTGCTTAATTCAATACCATAAATAACTGCATTAATAAAACTACTTGGTGATCATCACTGAATATTCTGGAGCAAATAGCTATTTTATTGCATGGTAAATACTCTTTCAGGAACGATACAATGTGATGAACCAGATATATTGCAAGCTTTTGAACTATGCGGTCAAAGTTATACTAAACCGGTATTTACTTGCTTAAAATGCTAATATAGGTACTGTATAATAATAATAATATCTATGTAATAGCATATCATGTTGTATAGGTATCAATTTCTCAAAACACAATCGCATTTAAACTGTAATATATCGTATGTTTACAGCATTCTGAATTAACCTTTGGTCCTCGCGTAGAACCCGGGGACAAATCTATACATATACAATATGCGAGTGAAAACAGGGTGGGGGTTTAGTGGAATATTGGGGAGATTCGGTGTGTGTCTCTACTGCGAGATCAAAGAGAATTCGCTATGCGCTAACGGACCCTCCGCCATCCCAGGGGATAGAGACACGGCTTCGCATCTATCTGTATGTATATATAGATTACCAGATCGCGTATTTTGTCAGGACTGGGCCTTAATGCATACATTCAATGTGTACACTGTACTCTGTAAGAGGGAGAGAAAGCGGCGGTCCAGCGTAATTTCTATGCGAATTTATAAAACGGGGGATGAATTTATACAAGATTATTTATCGAATGATAAATAAATATCTAGGATGGCCCCCACCCAACCCTCCGACTATCTCGTTGGCACATTGAACTGTCTCAACATTCTACAATTCTTCAATTTCGTGAAGCTACACCACTCTGGTTCGAAAATTTGTAAATTCGCAGCCATAGCCACTAAGATCTGATCTGTAAATTGGTATACGTATCTAAAATCACAGGAGGATAAGCTGTTACCAGTTTGGCCAAAAACCATACCTATCCGATTGCCGATGGACACCAAAAACAATCTCCAGTTTGCCCCCTGGTGATTCTAAATACGTATACCAAATTTCAGACCGATCCGTTGTACCATTTGGCTGCCATAGTGTTTACAGACATACTACTATACACAATAATACATTTTCCAGAAATCATAGCAATGGATTCAGGGGACACAAAATGCGAATTTTGGCTAAAAATCCTAATTTTTCCCCACTGATTACAATACTTTTCTTCTAGAATCTAGGGTACTAGTCGGAAAGTAATAGTGGAATCTTAGACAAACACATCCTGGTCCCTTATTCAATACATATAAATTAGGAGTAATTACACGCGTCTGCATGGCGTAACAATGCCCAGACGGTCAAAGAGCTACAGCTAATTAATCTGTCCACAGCGCTGGAGAGACAAGAAAAGAGAAGGATGGAAAGCTAGCGGGAATGAGAGAGACGGGCTCATGAGTAATGAGGTCCGTGGCATCATCGTCTCATTGTCTTGATTACGACCCATGGTAATTTTTTAATAAAATGTAAAGAAGCAGATCCTGTTCCACGCCTTTTCCCCTTTAATTTATGGATAACAGCCAGTAAGGCGCCTCAAAGATAGAAGCACAGTAAATTGATATTAGAATTTCGAATTTAACTATTAATTATATTGAGTATGTATTCCATTTCATGAAACCACAACCACTCTGGACCCCAACGTAACGTCAGTAATAGAATAATGGCATGTCATGTCACTGGCCACTGACGTTTATCCAAATCTGACAATTTGCAACCACAGACACGAAGGCTGTAGATCTATCAGAATTTTCTATAAACGCTTAAACTGCTCATCCCATTTGTCACGTCCGTGTGATCAAAAATAAGCCAGTTCGCCCCTGGTATAGTATATACATATTATAGGATATAATATATAGAGTGATGATAAACTTTGGAACAAAATTCATAATTTCGATATTTAATATTTTCTAGAAAAACGCTCGGACAACTTTTAAAAAGTAAACTGATGACGTACAAATTTCATCTATGACACCTATTTCGGAGCGATGAAGTCATCCTTATTTTTTTTAATGGTGTTTCCATTTTTTTGCCAGAGAATACACCTTGCATTACCTTTTTTTTTAAGATAGCACATTTACTAAAAATAATAATTTTAATAGAAAAAATTATTATTCAATCCGAAAAAAACACAACATTTAGTTCAATTAGACTAATTTGCTTCACTTCAGCGCAAAGTATTTGCTGTGGCTACTGGAGAGAACAATTTGAACAATTTGAACAATTGCGCTAAATTTTGCATTTTTCAATAATAATGTTTCGATTAAAATCAAGTTTTTATTTTTTGAAGTACGTAAAGTGGCACTTTAAAAAAAGGTTACGTAATTTACCATTTTTTTACATCATCAACTATGTAGTATGGAGTTCTATGGAAAAATAGCAAACAAATAGGGTTGCCATTAAAAAAAAAATAAGGATGACGTCATCATGAAATTTTTACATCATAAGTTGGCTTTTTAAGAGTTCAAATTGACCTGTCTGAGCGTTTTCTTGAAAACATTAAATAAAATTATGAGTTTTGTTCCAAACTTTATCATCACTGTGTATATATGCCAAATGCACTGTGTATGTATGCCAAACTCACACACATACACACACCCATACATTTTCCAGAAATTTTGTAAAAATATTTTCCGTCGAATACAATACTTTCCTTGTAAGGCTTTGACACAGTCAGTTTTAAATTTGACTGATATTTTTTCAAATTAAAAAAATTTAGCTGACGTGGATAAAGTATTGTACAAAACTCGGGCAATAAATCACTCGGACGATTTACTCCACTCGCCTGCGGCTCGTTTTTTCAACTTAGTCATCGCCATTGATGGCCCTCATTGTACTCTTGTAACATGATATACTTCTGTATGGAATTTTAAAACATAACAAGAAATATCACAAAATAACGAATTAACTGTTCAATGCCGATTGTCGCGCATCGTACCAGCACGACAGACATTATCTGATCGGCGCGTCAAGTTCAATCGGATGACATCAATACCCGGCATTACCAACTCAACAGAACCAAACAAGCCGGGCGCGTTGAGAGTGATGTAAGATTACAGAGCGAGAATAGATCCTTTCTGCGGTCTGGTTCTCCTGCTTGCGACACTCGACCACGGCCCCACAATGGATCTCTCAGATCGCATCTAGCCGCTCAATCGGTCTTCATTTGTGTCACGCACCCGCGGATTTATAACTAGCCACGTCGACAGATCGCTTCGAGCCGACTTTTATTATTATATCGTGCCATCTACTTTTTAAAGGCCGGAAATCCGAAAATAGCTAGGCTAAATTCGTCACTTCTTGGTGGGTTACGGAAATATTTGTAGTAATGGCCAACAAGTATACCTAAGTACCTAAACTCGAACCAAGTGCCTTATGATTTCTAGTTTGAAGCCGCCAATATCTGTTATGTGATATATTCCACCAAACAATGCGTTTATAATTTTCACCCCCGTGATTTATCATCAACTCACAATCAACTTTGTTACACCTCTGTGATGTGAAATAATAGATGGCGCCAAACGCAAGGTGCGAACAGACAAGCTCGCGTTTACCGCGCACGATGGAATGAATAATCTCGCTTATCTAATAATTTCCATATAAATCGGCTCACGCAGAGGCATTAAAAGAAACAAGTCCGCCATATTACACATACATTTAATACTATGCAGTCTTCGGCGGTTTTATAGGTGTCCGGGTCAAAATTAGCATTTTAAAAGCGACGCAGGCCGGCGATAATTCGCTAATTCGCCGTCACCTACGCGCTTGGCTCGATCCTGTTCAGCCGTCCCACTGATAATTAAATTCCTCTTTACTGCTCCGACTCTGCCCGACCAGAATACCCATAAAAATATCTTTATTATTAAGCGAGCAGTCGAGCAGTGAAAGAATAGCCATCCGGCGCTGGCTATAAATCAGAGCTTTATTGGGAGAGGTGTGAGCACTATCATTCGATAAAACTGGTGGCGGGCAGCCGCAAAAACCGGAAAATTTGCGCTACACCAGCAGCGATCGGTATTTGTGACAGCACTACGACCTCTGTCCGCAGGCGACCGCGGTACCAAATTCTACAGGTACATGTCCTGAAAAAAGATGTTCTCTCTTCTCTTTTAGGCAGTGACTAGTTTAAAATTATTCCTAAAGACACAATGATATGAAAATTCGAATTACATATTAGTAATTGAGTGATTCGTATTCTTGAATGATTTTATGCTGGATATGTTTGGGTTGAACTCAACATACAACTAAATAATCAATATTATCTACAAGTATTGCTCGATCTCGATCTCACCCAACCCTCCGACTATCTCGTTGGCACATTGAAGTGTCTCAACATTCTACAATTCTTCAGTTTCGTGAAGCTACACCCACTCTGGTTCCAAAATTTGTAAATTCGCAACCATAGCCACTAAGATCTGATCTGTAAATTGGTATACGTATCTAAAATCACAGGAGGATAAGCTGTTACCAGTTTGGCCAAAAACCATACCTATCCGATTGCCGATGGACACCAAAAACAATCTCCAGTTTGCCCCCTGGTGATTCTACATACGTATACCAAATTTCAGACCGATCCGTTGTATCCTTTTAGGCAGTGACTAGTTTAAAATTATTCCTAAAGACACAATGATATGAAAATTCGAATTACATATTAGTAATTGAGTGATTCGTATTCTTCAATGATTTTATGCTGGATATGTTTGGGTTGAACTCAACATACAACTAAATAATCAATATTATCTACAAGTATTGCTCGATCTCGAATATTTAAATTTTTCGGATCAAGTCTAGGTGTGATTCTATCGAAGAAGTTAATCGTAACCAAATGCGACCCGTTCGTATCTTTTCGAATCAACAAAGTAGATGTCGTGGTTTTATGGGAAAGCAAATTAAGCGATGTCTGGTGTGACGCAAATGTCCAAGTTTGCCGCTAGATAGGCAGTCATTAATGTTGACTCGCGTCCCGGAATAATTTAACGATGCTCTTCAGTCGAGTAAGAGAGGAACAGCGAGTGCTGCTCATTTCTTTTCGGTTGGTATGCAAAGAGGAGAAACGTGGTAATTGGTGATTTGATGGATGCAATGTGACGCGAGGTCTCAACTAGGTCGGAAAAGACTGAAACTGACTGAAAAGGATTCGAGATAGATAGCTATAACATCATTTATTGAAATTATCTAGTTCCTTAGTTACGTAAGATTGATATTTCAATTTAAAAATAATTTAATAGCGCCAATTCACCCTACATTATACGCTAAAAAACGGTATAATAAGAGGGGAATTAACGATAGGTATATTAATATCCCAATGGGCTGCAACCCTACCAAAATGCTAATCATAACCGAAGAATAGCATGTTAAGTTGCGCCATTAAACACCACTTATCCACCACCCGTTACTCTCGCCACATTTTACGGATTATGCACCGCAAGTATCAAACCGTAGGGGTTATGTGTAATCAGCAACGATATTACTATGTATTGTTATCATCATCGTAGTAACACCCCCTATAATACGTCGTGTCTGTACAGCACACATACAAATCCGTAGCGTATAATGCTGCGGATAAGTATATTTAATATGCAATTGAAAATGCAATGTTTGGAACAGATGAAATCCATACTGCATTTCTTTTGGCATTCGGGAATGATTAAGGGGCATTTCCTCATTTCTTCTTTCTCTCTCTCTTTTGTGGCAATAATTCATGGCCAATTAAAGGCGATCGCTTTCACCGTGCGCCTAATTATTTATACGAGACGCTGTCGGTTTACGATGTTGGACGTCGCGGCGCCTTTTGATCTTTCTCTTATGGCGCAACTTATTTATAGACGGAACCAGACGCGCATATCAAGTGCTCCGATATACTACGGATCGCGCAGAATACAAAAAAAGTAATTCTTAAAAATACAGAAAATATTATATTCAGCATAAATTCATCACCCAAACTACCTGTTTTTATCTGAGCGCCAAACGGTATATCGGTCCCACAAATCTCGACTAGTTACGAGGAAATATCCGGTATTTAGCAGCTTACAGTCGTGTACGGGGGGTATTTACAGAAATATACCTATCGTGGTCTTTACAATAGTAGGTATTAAGAAACTCAGAAATAAATGGCAGAAAAAGTATCAATATATAATTTTGACAATTACCCGACTTTCGGTTCGACAAGAAAAGATGTGATTTTTTTGTTCAGTTCCGGTTAAAACTACGTTTTTCAAATGAGAGAACACAGAGAGAAAAAAATTGAATGAAACGAATTTGCTTCAAGTCAAAGAAAGATCGATATTAAATATGTAGTAGCAGACAAAGCTTTGGTTGCCGCAATGAAATAACATAACTTAAATTCAAGAACATAATATTTTCAAATGAAATAAACATTTTGTTTCAAGGACTCTACGTTATTTTTTAATAAAAAAACCTTCCTTTATTGTTTACCAATTTAGTACATGACTTAATGAAATGTTTATTTAAAAACTACAGATTTTGAGTCAAGTTGAAACTAAAGTCAAATAGTACTTTAGTTTCAGTAAAGTGTACATTCATATTAGATAAATATTGCGACCGTGAATTAACCATTAATTAATATTTTATTATGTTTGAGTTATAACCTTGATTATAATCCAAACATAGTTTAGTCGAAAACCACAATAAAAGATTATGGTGGACTTATGAGATTATTTTACTTCACGGAAATCTTTAGTAAAGACTACAGACTTATTCCCAAAGGAAGAGTAACCAGAATACCGCTCGCGTTCTGTAGTTCAGCTTATATTAAGCTCAAAAACGACCAACGAGTGCGTGGAGACTGTCAGCGCCATCTCCCCGCCAGTAGACATAGCGATAATGTTTAATGAAACCTCATTTTTTTATTCAAACACATAATCTTTTCACTCAAATCTATTATCTTTTTCTTCCAAATAATTTCAAATAGAATATTTACTTACCTCAAGGCCGATCTTTATTTCAAATAAAAGCAGATTTATTTCATTTAAATGTATTTCTGCAATTAAATCTAAACAATTTCTACATTATGGAAATCACGAAAAACCATTTGGTGTAAAGGAATCGTTCTTTTTTTTTTCAGTGAAAACTATTTCTTTTTACTTAAGAATTATTTAAATAAAATATTTATTTCAGCCCATGCAGCTCACTTTTTTTAAATTTAAAAATACTTTTTTGCTTCAAATATATATTCATTCCTTGAAATAAATATGTTCAAAAAATACATTCATTTGATTTTAGATTTCTTTTCTCTCAGTGTACAGTAAAGAATTCGCAATGAAGTGGAGGTTGGTGGAGAACAATTTAAAATCATTTTTGTAGTAAGGAGTTCTATGAAAAAAACATCAAAAAAAGGGCTGTCATTAAAAAAAAAATTAAGGTTGACGTGATCGCTCCGAAATAGGTGACCCCATAAATGACCAAGCTGTTCATGGACTGACATGACAGTGAAGTGAACAACCTGCCAACCCTCGACAACCCGCACAACTCGACAACTGGTTTCAATGAAAGCGGTACACATGCCCCCCTGTATATTAATTATAATAAATAGCATCGCCGCAATAACGATTAGGGTGTGATTTTCTCGCCCCTCCGTATTTCCATCCCTCTAGCATTATCTCGTTCATTTGCCGTGATCTAAACCCATCCATTCGATTCATTGTTAGGTTTGCGGTGGTTTTCAGCGCTTGTTCGGCAATGCTGGTCACGGCCCATTTGTCAATAATCCGCCACATTTAACGGCGCGTTTAACAGTCGACAACCTGACGAAAACGGGGGAAGCCGGGATAAACGTTATTATATATTATAATAACAGGGCGGCGTCGCCTCGTAGTACGCTTTTGTACGTGTGAGTGCATTCAAGCCAGCATTAATAACTCTGCCATTGACCGCTGAACAGAGTGTAAAGGCAAGCAAAGCAAACACAATGCATTCTGTTTTTCAATTTCCCATTTAACTGACCGCTTCATCTACCAGCGCGTACAATATCGGTAATGCATATCTAACCAGCGTTCTCGTTCAGTTGACAAAATGAAATTAATTTTGTTAAGAAAAATTAATCTACAATTAGATTAGGGAAGCTGAAGGTCCTGTCCAGTCAAGACTGTAGTCCCTTCGCGATATCGAGGCTTAACTTGCGCGTGTGTGTACATTTTCAGCAACGTACCAACTAGAAAATACGTAACTATCACGCAGTCACGCATATAAACGCTGATTCACGAATAGACAGAATACACAAGAGAGAAAGAGAACAAGTCTCGAAAGCGATGTACTGTTCAGTCCGTCTCATTAGTACGGATGCCCGCATGCCGTGGTAATTAGTATGAGTGTGTCATATAGCGCAGCAGCAGCGCAACCAGTAGCAGGACAAGGCGACATCGAACAGGCTGAACCGTATACGAATTTATACATCAGTACCTACAGCATATACATTACACATAGGTACATACTCGTATGCGTTACGCGATTAGGTTTCCGATTCCTTGCGATCGAAAATAGCGAACAGAAATAAAAAAACGCTCCAAGAGAGAAAAAAAATGAGGGACAGGACAGACAGGCAGGAACGTAGCATTAATTAATTACACTGGGAGGCACAGTAATCGCGCCACCGTGCCGGGTATGGGCGTTCTTTTTGCGCCCAAAAGCTCCGAATGCTGTCATGCACGTACAGTACCCTAACTTACCGACGGACGCTATCAGCATTTCATTCATAACTGCACACGCGCATGTACGACGCATTCCTCGGTTGTCTACAGGAAGCATCATGCCTCGGCCACGGAATGCTCGCTCCTGGCGAAACGCTACAAGCGTTTGCCATGACGCTATGAGCGAAAACGCCCATGAGTCCGATTTTGTAGCCCAACCTTTAGGCTGGCGATAACATACCACGTCCATATTTCTGAGATATGGATTGTTGCAATGTAATTAACTGGGTGGACATAATTTAACCAAAAGTAGGTACTTTAGCAAACAGGACCCGAAAATATGGTAGATATTTCATCATTGCATTTTCCGCCAAGTTAACTATTTATCTATTGAACGAGGCCATAAAACATCAATTTGCTGAAGATATGTGTATTACCAAGGATTCTTATGAGCGACATAAGGGACGGGATGCGTTTCTAATGAAGTGATACATGTTGCATATCACTGAGCGCGAACTAATTTTGCGTATGACCAGACAGTCAGATGCGACATGTAGATAACGCTAATTTCCTGCGCTCGGAACTCATGCGGACTCACGAGCCGACAGCACACACTTCGTTGTAATTAAGTTACGTCAGGTTAATTTGCTTAATTAAATAAATTACCCCACTCTAACCCGCATGACCGTAAACGAAACAAAAACCGTTTTCCACGTTTCGACGTCGGCCACTTCCATTTTCCTTATCTCTTAGTAAACACCGTAAAAAGTCAGATTGTTATTGTTCTTTGTATGTCTTGCTAAACGATATTGTAAGGATTATGTATATATGTATGTATTATATACTTGGGATTATTTAGTTTCCACTTGCCGCTTATCAGAGCTCCTTTTGCTCTGAGTTCCGACTCTTACATTATGTTTGCACTGGGATTGATTTATTTGAATCAAATAAACGACTGTTGATACACGCCGTATATACCGGGTGTTTACGTATGTTCGGTAATAAAGTACGCAAACGGGTCGACGCGAGTGTTTTTCTTTTTTCTCCGTTTATTTTTGCAGTCTGCTTGGGCGGGCATCTGACCCATTTTTTCTTTAGGAAATTATGTTTTGTTATAACGTACGGTTGGCTACTTTATGTTCCTAATGTAAGCACGCCTGAGTTAAACCGCGTCGCGCCCTAAAGAGAAACGTGTTCGTATCGTGTAAATAGATTTCTGAAGTAAATTAATTCATAGTAGTAACTCAATTCGAAATTGAAACTTGTCGTATTATCTTAAGTGCAAATGAAGAATGTTACTTCACAAGGGACAAATATATGCGACAGCTGCTATATCCAAGAGGTCCTGACAACACAAATAATAAAGAAACTTACATATTACTAACATTGTATAGCATTATTGATATGAGAAATAAACAGATTATTACAAATTTCAAACGTTTTGCCTACCACTGTAAGCTTCAACAGACGTTATAAGTATTATGTATTTTTTCTTGTAGGTCCTTAGTTGTTGTTCTTTAGTAACAAGTAAAATACTTATGCCCTATACCGGTATATTACACGATGGCTTATTATTGATATTAAATAATTTTACAATTTATACAGTACCGTATGCATAGGCGTCGACCGTCGCAATCAGTTAACGATCTGCTCCTATAAATAATGGATATTGACGAGATGTGGTGTGCTTCAGGGGGGCCGGGGCTTAAACCGCGGGTCTCGGACCGTGAAACGTCCGAAAAACCGGTCCAACATCGACAACCATCGTCACGTCACGGCTCGTGGATTTCATTTAGTTAGTGAGAAGTAGTCTGCTCACTAACGCCTTCACAAAAAATACTTCGTGTAGGATCACAGATTATGGTATTTAAGTTCAGCAAATTTGAGATGTCAAGAAAACTTTCGAGAAGAGGTCTAAAAACTTCTAAAATAATCACAATTTGATATCACCGATCACGCAGCATGTCTAGAAATGCCTTGTCTTGTAATCGTTTGCGGCAGAAGAGCGCAAAAACAGGCGACGCGTCCGGAATAAATTTAATTCTCTTTGGAAGTGTCATCCGTCCATATTTAAGAAAAACGCGGTCGCATGACAACGGTAAGATTCCTTTTTCCGTCTGAGAAGTGAAGGAGATTGCACGATATGAAGGAACATCTGGTAGAGAAGAACGGGGATGGTTGAATTGAATAGCAGAAGAATTCAATGCATACACCTCGACTGGTTGAAGAAGCTATTCTGCGTTTTCGTAGTATTCAGGTTTGATGACAGGTGGGCTATTCATTTTGGGGATGCACTTGTTTTGTGTGCGGAACCTCTCACGGTCTCACCTCTCACATGATTTCGTTTATTGCATGTAATATATTAGATCATAGCTGTACGTAAATACGGTAAGGTAAAGACTTTCACCAATGATAAATAATAAAAAACATGATGTGTCGCACACTATCACACAAACACATTTTTGAGAGTACGTTGTGCTAGAAACTCCTGTGTCCTCGTCTTCAAACACGGCGTGAAACTATATTAGTTAGGTCGCAGGAACAAGACCGTCCGACTAAACTATTTGATTCTGAATTAATCACGTGGAATAAGGATAGCGAAGGACAGTCAATGAACCAAACGAAAAAGTTTCAGCAATTCTAAAGGCGGTGCTGACTATACTCTTACAATTTAATATACTTACCACAATTTAATATAACAAATCTAAAAAACAATGTCTACCAAATTTGAACGTGTATGCAGAATATTGATGTAAGAAATGATATCTCTGTTTTGGACGTCCTCGTACTTCGTATAATAGTTGGTTCATACTACAATTCTGATGCTTTAATAGAAAGCGAACTAATAATTATAATCTTACAATCACAGCCTGAGGTAAGCTGTTATCGAAAAACTCGGTAATACCACAAATACCGGCCGGGTTTCTTTAAGCGCGGTGTCTAATCCTACGATGACATGCTCTGTCATCTCTTGAGCGGTTTAGGAGGGTACCCCTTTCGAGGTGTTTAATCTTCCCCCACAGTCCCTTTCATTTTAATAAGCTTCTATATACACGGAGTGTTACTCTGTCTCGATTGAGGATTATGACGTCAAGTGGGACCTGTTAAGACAGTCAAGACGACTTTTCAAGGAAACACAATTAATGATTCTATTCAGGAAACCTCAACACGCTTATTGCCACTGAAATCACGATTTCTTTCCGTCGACAACAACATTTTCCTTTAGGGAACTCAAAATACAAAAAAGATTTTGTATATTTCTAAATTGAGGGCTTCATAATATTTGAATTCCAAAAAGTTAGATTAACTTGCTGTAACACGATTGTCAAAAATATTCTTCTTTTACATAAACAGTTTTCATCTTCCAAAAGACTGACCTACTGTCTAAAAATACCCTACGTATTTGGAAGTTGGGTTAGCATGTGAATCACAATTTAGAAACATCAAAGCGTTTCTTGCGCCCTCCCACCTACTATATACGCACTGGGGAAGTGTGTCTCCTAAATTACGTTCGACAAAAAAAAACTGTATGTATAAAACCGAACGTGAATATCGAGCACGTGCCATCTGTATTCCATTTCTAGCGAGACCGGTACGTCAGACTCAAACACACAGGAAGAAATAAAGAGGAGAATTTAAAAGAAAAGAGGACGCGAGAGCTCGGCCGGCATATTTTTAAATGCCTCCCTGAAACCTCCAACTGCGGAGTAGTACAAGACTCGATGAATGGAGACTCATTTCCTTCGCTGATTGTGGTTTGCATTTTGTATGCGACTCAACACGACGAACTTAAACGGAAAATGGTCGCCGCTATTATTTCTTTCTTTTTTCCTCTCAAAAATAAAGAAATGGGCTTCATTGTGAACCGGACTTGACCATTTTTTCCAATGAATGGAAGGAAAACAAAATTTCAATAACAATACTAGAAATTTCATGGAATTACAAAACCTAAAAGGACTCTAATTTGGATATGAGAAAGTTAAAAACGCGATAACGTAAACACGTGGTGAGACTGGTATGTATATTCTTTACGAGAAATGTGAATTAAAAAATTATGTAGTAAACAAATGTTAAAGTTTTCTTAGGGATTCATCCGACTTTGACCAAAGTGATACCTCACATCCTCCAGTGACTTTAAATATAAGCGTATAGATTCTATAGAAGCAATTTGACAGATTTCACAGCATTTATTGCTGTGTTGTGAATTGTCAGATTTTGAGAGTCGGTGTCACTGCATGACTTGACATTCCGTTATTGTATGACTGACGTTAGGTTAGGGGTTCAGAGTGGCTGTGGCTTCACGAAATTGAATAATAGTAAAAGTGTTTGGACACTTATATCATGCAGACTTTCCTGGACAAACGGTACAATCTCCAATGTTAGAGGTTTACAATTTATTTTTGTTCCGTTATCGCAAAATGTATGAATATGTGTAGTGTGTAGAAGACCTCTAAATCAGCAGACAGAGGATCAGGCTGAAAGCGAGTCCAAAGGAAGAGAAGAAGTAAGTATTTACCTATTCTCCTCTGAATATTAACGACCGACATAAATTTAGCTTTTACTGCCTCCTTGTGACCTGTGTCCATTGTAAATCTGTCCTTCAAAACCCCTCTCGGGTTGTTCTGTTCTCTACCTGCTCCGAAACAAGCAACAGGACGTCTCATTCCAGCCAATCGTTCGTTCTCTTTCCAACTTTTCCCGGTGCCACCGCTACACTACCTAGTACCTTCGTCATCGTTTCGGTTTTTATCATTTTACAGTTTTGACAGGTTGTTTTCGGGGGTGAGGAGCGCTATACGAGCGCCGTGAAACCTGTTTGCGGCCGCTGTAATAACTAAACGGCGCGAGAGGCGCGATCTCGACCGCAAACACATAATGCCTGCTACCAGGATGATGTGTGGGGCCCTATTTGCGGTGAAAACAATCAGGTCCCAATTATCCCACACTAATAAGATTTTTCCTTGTTTATTAAGAACAAAATTAGTGAAGAAATGTACTTAAGTAAATTGATCTTGAGAACTACATATATTAAAATATTATAGAAAACCATGCTGGGGTTGGTATTCTGTACGTGTCAGTAATAAGATGTCAAGATGTCTTAACTATGAATTTTTCTTGCTAAAATTCAGAACTAGGTGTATAGTTCAGCGTTTTAAAAGTGTCCTCATGTTGGGACACTTTCAAACAGTTACAATTCTTTTTTGTTTCAGAGAACAAAATGTGCTTGTGGTCAAAGTGCTCCAGTAATAATGAAAATTGATAATATCTGACTGCGAGGTCAGTTACTATTTGTACGCGTTTATTCGTAAAATTATAAATATTGCTAAAAACTGCCCCCTCTCCCTTAATACATAACAATGAGCAACATAAACTTGTTATGTATTTTATTGACTAGGGATTGTGAAGATTCAGCAGACATTATTTTGTTTGTTATTTGAAACTGATCACAAAATGGCTAATAGATTTTCGGTTATATCTTGAAAATTTTTATCAATTAAAAGAAGATGAATAAGCGATTAAACAGACTTATATTTGTAATAGCATTCACCCATCATGATTTTTTTAATTATTAGTTGCGCATTTCTTATTTTAAGCAACACATGGTGAGCCTTTTTAAATTCTCCTAGATTCAGGCTTCTGATGGTAAATGTTTATCTGTCGAAACGGATATAAAGGTTTTTCTTTTCATATTGCATTATAACGTTAATGGTGTTGGCGTATCGTACTTGTCCGTGATATAACATACCAGCCGGAATGGAGAGAGTACTAAGCGGCTTGAAAACGTCGGGTCCCGATCCTCCGGCTCTTCTCTCGCGTCTACCAGACATAACTCTTGGGAGCAAACAAGCGTGGCCCGCGGCCGCCCTCTGTCCCCCTCGTTGTCGCAGCGTGCCGGCCGCCTTCTTCAACCCGCTCCTCTTCTGCTAGTGTCTCGTTTGCGTCGGCCGGACGCCACCAAGAACCAGCGAGTTGTCGAACGGTAGCAACCGGCAGCCCCTTGTTCTGCCGTCGCCCGCCGTTCCGTTGTTATTTCTCGTCTGTAGCACAGGAACAAGAGCCGCGACGCGTTTAGGACTTATGAAAGCGACAAAAATAACGCAAAGTCATCTGCGCTATCAGACTCAAGCCACATAAATGAAATTCTATAGCAGCTTTAACAAAAAATACAATTTTCTGCAATAAATGATCTTCAAATGGAATATTTACAGACTGCTAATACGAAATTGACTCAACAACATTTATCTTCTTGGCTTTATCTCACAGGAAAAGAAATTTAAAAAAAATGATGCAACAATGATATTGATTCATTTTTTTTTTTTTTTGGAAAACCCGATTTATGTTCTTTATAAAATATTCTATAAAATAGCCGTCGTGTACATTTTGTACTTGTTTGCTAATTAATGAAGTTGACTATTAGTATTTCGAGTGCAAATTTTGAACAAACAGGGTAGTTACCCCTATTAATTACCTACAGTTTGACGTATAAATCAAAGTTATGCAAGAATATTTACAAAATTTATTAATTATTTTATCTGTCTGCCGACGTATTCCTTGTTATGGGGTAGATCAACATTATTATCATCTAAGGGGTGTTATTAAGTGGGCAAAACTCCGACCTTTTCAGGGTAGTTACCCCAATTAATTACCTACAGTTTGACGTATAAATCAAAGTTATGCAAGAATATTTACAAAAGTTATTAATTATTTTATCTGTCTGCCGGCGCATTCCTTGTTATGGGGTAGATCAACATTATTATCATTTAAGGGGTGTTATTGAGTGGGCAAAACTCCGACCTTTTCGGGGTAGTTACCCCAATTAATTACCTACAGTTTGACGTATAAATCAAAGTTATGCAAGAATATTTACAAAAGTTATTAATTATTTTATCTGTCTGCCGGCGCATTCCTTGTTATGGGGTAAATTAATATTATTATCATTTAAGGGGTGTTATTGAGTGGGCAAAACTCCGACATTTTCAGGATAGTTACCCCTATTAATTACCTACAATTTGACGTATAAATCAAAGTTATTCATCAACTTTCGCAATAGTTATAAACATTTATATAAACCTCTTGATAAGCCGCACACCAATTTACAGCTTTACTTATGTAAGAGGGGTTGTAACCATAAGGGTAGTGTCGTAAAGATGCCATTACTAGATACAGAATTTCATGTAGATTTCGAATTTGTTATCCCGGATGTTCTAGGGAATCGGCGGAAGGCGTTATTTGCAATTCTATTTGAGGACACCATAAGCTGTTTTATATGACGCGCTGGTAATTAAATCAATTTTCTTGCTAAACCGTTCGATATTTTTTGTGGGCAAAACTCTGGGGTATACTACTTGAATAGCTCTATCGATTGACATACATTTGTTTCTAAAGAAATTCGAACAAAAAAAGTTATGGATATCTTTTATGGCTATCTTCTCCCCGGTGTTTTTTTATAATAGAAATTAGTACATATTTTGTGATGCAAGGCCAGAAACTGACAGGTGACTTGGCCACTTCCCGAAATTAGCAATTCAATTTCTGGGATAGTAACACATATTTTTCCTTATAATACTCTAAACAAGAAATTTGCTATAAAATTTACATCATTCACAAATCTTATATTAAATTTTATAGAAAACATTTTTACTTTCCGACTAGTACTCTAGAAGGAAAGTATTGCGCTTGGAATGATTTAGGGAAAATGTATGTACAGTAGAGCTTCGATTATCCGCGGTGCGGAGAGTGCCACGAAATATATTCTTTTTTACTTTCCGACTCCTAGAAGGAAAGTATTGTAATCGACGGAAAAAAAATTGAGATTTTACCGGAAATACGCGTTTTGGGGTCCCCTGAATCGATTGCAATGATTTTTGGAAAATGTATGTATGTATGTATGTATGTATGTATGTGTGTATGTCCGTGAACACGATAGCGCCTAGACGGAACAACGGATCGGGATGAAATTTGGTATACATATTTAGAATTCCCGGGGGAAGAACTGGATTGTTTTTGGTGACAATCTGACAACCGGAAGTGGCAAATGTCACATACGTTTTTTTAGGTATTTATCCGATTTTGACCAAACTGACACCATCTCATCCTGCAGTGATTCTAAATATGTATATAAATTTACAGATCAATGGGATGGGCGGTTTAGGCGCTATTGACATTTATTTCAGTTGGTATGTGACGTAATAGAGAACTGACGTCATCATACCGCGTTAGCTCTCACGTTATTGTTTGAATATTATCGCCTGCCCTCGATTGAAGTATAAATAAACAAGAAGTAGAGAAATAAACCTAGCATTCTCTCTAAAATCTCTCAGATTTTGACAAACGTCATTGCCAATGGCATGACATGACATTAAATATCAGTATGACAAATGTTAGTATGTCATAGAAACAGACGTTAGGTAGAATCCAGTGTGGCTGTGGTTTCACAAAATTGAATAATTGCAAAAGTGTTTAGACACTTCATTGCGCCAATGATGTAGTCGGAAAGTAGGATGAGGGCCACCCCAGATATTTTTTTACCGAGAGTACGTCCCTGTATTTATTGACATGGTGGCATATACGTACTCATGAATATCCCTAGCATTCAAGAAAATTCAAAGTTGTGGATATGAACAAAGTTGCAGCCAATAAGTGGTGAAAAAAAAAATTAAATTTCCTCGGTTGAGCGAAAAAACTTTTAAAATATGACCACCAGACCCACATACGAAATGAACACTCAGTATGACACTCATGTATAACATTCGTGAATGCAGAGTTATGTAAATTTTTCATTTTAATTCTAAATTGCGTTTAAGACGTGTAGGATAAAAAAATAATGTAAACACATTCTGCCCTTATAGCCAAAATAATATTTTATCATACACCATGTAAGAGCGGTGCAAAAAAACTCCAGGCAAGATCCAAAAATAGGTTTATAACGTATACGAAGTCATCGCCTGCATTATAAATAAAAGGAAAAGTTTTTCTTTGTGCTAAATAAAAGCGCGTTTAACACAAAGACCATACAATATTGTTTATGAAAACGCACTGAAAGAATACCTAAATAACATTAAATACTGAAAATTGAACATGAAGCCAAACTTAAGTATGCATTGCATGGGCATTATTGTCTATAAAAGATCAGACATCACATATTGCGGAAGCAGTAACATTGCTTTTTAAAGAAATAAGTATGTAGTTATTTCCAATCACAATTCTTTGCTAGTCTAGCCAGTTACCACTCCAGTAGATTGAAGGACTTTACAAACATATGAAAATCTCCGTGAAAAACTCCAGGTGGAGTTTCAGGTTCGAATACTGGCTGAGGCTATCATTTTCCTTTCCGTGGATTTTTCTTTAACCCTTTACTCCATCTTATATTCTCAGCTACCTAATTATATATCGCCAATAGTATCAATCGTCAATTATGCATTGGCACTATTAGGCCGTTACAAAGGATCTTTGTACAGAAAATCGTGTGTCCCCAGCACATCTACGATTTCTATTATTCTATTATCAATGTCTTTCAACTGCGACGTTCTCTTAACGGGGGCTGTGAAAGGTACGTCAAAATATTTACACCATCAATAGAAATTCGAGATTTTGGTCGTAATAAAGGGCCGATAGTAATGCGGATCGTTCAAATCAAATTAGAGCTTTATAAAAGAGACACCGGAGACTTCCTCCTTCACCTTGATACGATAAAAGACTGATACATGAGAAGACGCAAGGGGAAAGGATGCTGTGAGAACACATGGCAGCGTCTATTTTTACGAGACGTGCGTGATTCTATTTGAGGCGTCGCTGCCGGACGCCCGGCGTCGGCTCTCTTTTACTCCTAATTGCTGCTTAATCTGCCGTGCAGAGAACGAATCACCAAACGGCTTACTATATTTTAATTTTGCACCTCAGAAAGAGAATTTGCAGAAAATTAATACAAATTCCATAAGTAATAACAAATTGACCGGTTCGAGTGATTTTTCTTGAAAACATTAAATAACGAAATTATGAATTTTGTTCCAAACTTTATCAACACGCTGTATTAATTACCATAACTAAAATGCGGATTCTAAGCATATTGGATGGACAGTTTTATTCTACAAACAATGCAGCTCAAATTGCTGGCCAATTAGTCGAAACAAAACTGGCACAAGTACAATACCACCACCAAGAAGTACCACTGTATATGAAACGGAACAATGAAACGTGCAAAGTTATGCAAAATCGTATGCAAAAAAAGTCTTTATAAGCATTCACTCCACTTCAGAAGTACGTGTAATGTTCCAAAAGAATACTACAATGTGGAAATGATGTTTACAGTTACTAAAATAAAACCTAACATATCATACGATTGAAAAATTGTTGGCCTTCATATTATAGAAAAACATGTGTGATGGTCGATGGACGACTCTTATGGTAAAGTATAGCAAAAGATTTTTTACTCCTTTCAAGAGTTTATAGATGTAGCATTTTTGTTGACTTTCAAATCGAGTATCATAGCAGTATCACTACCAAGCCACGCTATACCGCACAAATGTTTCAATATTAAAAAAAATCAACAAAATTGAGAAAGTTACAGGTAGCATTTTATCTGAGTACATGTAATTTTACAACAAAATATTTAACTGTTCAAAAAAAATTAGAACCAGGAGCAGAATCAGATATGTATATTCATTTTTACTTTCCGACTAGTACCTAGAAGGAAAGTATTGTAATCGACTGAAAAAAAATTTCAGGAATTTCAGTGGAAATACGCGCTTTGGGGTCCCCTGAATCGATTGCAATGATTTCTGGAAAATGTATGTGTGTATGTATGTCTGTGAACACGATAGCGTCCAAGCGGAACAACGGATCGGGCTGAAATTTTGCAAACTTGTTTAGAATTGCCGGGGGACGAACTGGATTGTTTTTGGCCACAATATGACAACCGGAAGTGACAAATGTTACATGCGTCTTCTTCGGGATTTATACGATTTTGGCCTAACTAATATCAGCTCATTTTCCAGTGATTTTAAATAAGTACACTAATTTACAGATAAATGGGATGAACGGTTTAGGCGCTATTAGCTTTTATAGAAGCGGATTGACAGAATCCACAGCCTTCGTCGCTGTGTTGCAAATTGTCAGATTTTGACAAACGTCAGTGCCACGACATGACATTAAATGTCAGTGTGACAAATGTTATTATGTCAGAGAGACTGACGTTAGGTAGGGTACAGAGTAGCTGTGACTTCACAAAATTGAATAATTGCAAAAGTGTTCAAAGACGTTATTGTGCCAACGGTGTAGTCGGAAAGTTGGATGAGGGCCATCCCAGATATTTTATGCAGAAATCTCGTTTTTCTTGACCTACATCTTGAATCAATATAATATGTAGTTAGCTATTGGTATTATAGTATAGATAAAGTATTTTTTAAGTAAAGTTTGACGAAGTTCAATATTATTTATTTCACACGGTTGATTACTGTAAAATTTAGATTTACCAACTTGGGTAGCTTTTTAAATGACCAATCAAATGTAATAATTGTCGTATTCAAACCAACCAAAACAAACATTACAATTACACACTACAAAATACACTCTAGGGTTATAATATCGTAACTTTTAATAAAGCAACATAACGTTAACGCTGTTTTTTGCATATTGAAAATTTTCAAGATCATACCCCTAGATAAATGAGCTATCAAATTGTTGAAAAATCTTTATTTAACAGAGAATATATATAATTGTCTCCGTTAAATATTTTATATTTAAGAGAGATATTCCGGATCAAAAATGTACAAGCCAAAACTTAATATCAGCAATAATAATACCCTTCGTGTCCCTTAATCTCATCTGCTTCACCCACTAACAACTCTCAGTGTTTCTCTGTCTACCTGAAGTCAGCTTTGCGTGTACAGGGGCGTCTCCAATATTGATTTTAGGACGTGTACTAATCAGGAGACGAAATGATTGTAATTTTCACAGGTACGCGACCATGGAGCTCACCTTCCAGTCGCGGTCCACTGGGCAGCAGGTAGAGTCTTCTACCTTCTCCACACAGCATTCTTACTCTCTTTACTTTTCTCGCTCCCACACACTAATTCGGTCCCGATATTCAGCCGGGATCGGGTATGCGAGTTGTGCTCTCTGTTGCTTTCGATGTGTGTATGTGCAAGTTGTTCTTTGTTGGACACGACGGACCTCGGCCTCCACCGAAATTAATTTACACAACCTGTTCTCTCTGTGTGTCTACGTTTAGTAGGCGAATATAGTATAGTTCACCAAATGAGTGAATGACTACTTTTTTCCCCCTTAGTTTACGTATATGTTGGGTTGGGTAATATGTAACTCATTAGTGACTAAAAGTAAACTATATATTTTGTTTACAAACACTCGTTTTATCGGCATTGCAATGAAGTAACAAAAAGAATTAGCCCCGGTAAGGTTTCAGCGCAAATGCTTCGCCGACATTCATAAGGTACAAAAACAAAACTTTTCTGAGATGCTACGCTGAGAAAGGCCCTGGGTCCCACTCTCTCGGTACTTGGCGGTAGTTGCCCACCACAGTGTTAACCAAAATGTTCTTGGACCTTGCGGACGCATCAAAGCAAACAGTAACTCGCTGGGCTGCTACACGAAATCGTGATTGTGAACCGATCTTCTCTTGTTCCCCGTACTTACAAATACGAATGTGATTGCTCTTGGGTCTTGGCCAGCACGGACCATCATCATCATATCTCCATCTCGCGACCAGTAAGAAAAGAAAGAAGAAGTGTTTGGAACACCGATTTCCATTAGCGAGATACCTTTAGGCCAATAATCCCCAAGACAAAAACGGAAAATTAAAGTCACGGCGCAAGTAACTTGCATAGCTAAACTATAATAACGACACAATGGCAATGAAATACGATTCTAATAATTTCAAAGTATCCACTTATTAAATATCTGTTCAGTTTTAAAAATAGGTGTGGGTTAACAGCCGTCACAAGATTTTTTAGTGTCCGGTGTGTTTAAAAGCACGGAGTCATCCTCTCGGCCACATTCCACGGTTCATTGTCCAATGCGGCGACTACGACGGCGACGGTCCGCTCGAATGGTTTCGTTGGAGACGTAACTTGACACACACTCTTTCAACAGCCAAAACGAGCGTCTATATCTTTAAGTGTATTTATTTTATATAATAATTATATTAATCCCTTAGTCGAATATTAACGTAATAGTTAATTGTGTAAATAATGTCATATCCCTGTTAAGTACCAGTAAATTTATCTTAAATATACCATTCTCCAAGTGTCCAAGTTAGCACACACAAAAAAAAAACAAAAAAGGTGGACACAAGAATCTTTTACAGCGATGCAATTCAGTTCAATGGAAAGATACTGTAAACACAGAACGTCCCAACTTGTCTCAAAGTCGGATTATCACTTTTTAAGTTGAAACACTGGATCGGCACACGAATATCAAAGGCAAAACTTTCTGTTACACATTGTATGCCAATAAAGAACACAAGCATACAAACATCCTATGACGATGACAAATAACAAAAGGTTTGAGTTTCTAAAGTTTATTTGTATGATCTATGATTACTTTCCACCCGTTTCCAAAATATAGCAATAAGTTATGTGTGCAAATATCCGTTCGTAAGCACTGCTAGAAATTCGTTCATGAAAACAGAAAAATTTGTTGCTTCGTTAGCAAAATTTGCTTGGTTTCGAAGTCTACGTATACCAGTGGTAGTAGCCCTTCTATCTTTAGATTCGTGTGTTGACACTAGGGCATCCGGTCTCCGCGCCTCCGTGCCGCGGGTCTGAATGCGTCTTGCCTGCGAACACGCGTGTTTACAGGATAAAAAAGAGGAAAAAAATAACACTGAGCTCCAGGATAAATAAACGGCTACCCCGTGGAAATTTATAGCCCTTCAAGCGCAAGGCATGCCTAGAATACTACCGGAACAAGGGAGGCAATTTGTATATTGACTTCAGCACTGTCTACTTTAAGATTGCATTAAAAAGACAAATGTTTAAAAAGAACAAAAATCTGTTACATAAACATTATTAAATTAATTAAACAATGTCTCATTCAATTAAGATATTTCATAGGAATATACGAATATACATTTTGCGTTATAACCACTGCCTTCGTCTGATTCTGGTCAGTATTATAAAGGACAAATAAATTAATCGCTAATTATTTTACTGTGCTGATTACGACATTCCATGGATTATCGAACAGTTAAGTTTCGGCACAACAGCCCTGGCTAATTTGCGAATATATTATAGGTACTGAAACTTCGGTGGCATTCCTTTGCCAATTTTCTGGCAGATAAGTGAAATTTATGTTGTGTTTAGGTGTTGGAATTTTAGATTTTGATTTGCGACAATTGGTAAGATTTGGTTTCAAATTAGTTTATTTATCATTAAGAATAGATAATTCTTTATTCAGTAACTTTACTGCTGAGCATGTTTTTAGGTTAGGTGCTTCATAACAATACTGTCCACAATTGTTAGTAAATTGCACACTCGGGCTCGGTTAACACCACAAACAAGGTGTGGATATATATAAAGGAAAGCCAATGAGTTGATTTTTACTTTCCGACTAGTATCCTAGAAAGAAAGTATTGTAATCCACGGGAAACAAATTTCGAAATTTCAGAGGAAATACGCGTTTTGAGGTTCCCTGAATCCATAGCAATGATTTCTGGAAAATGTATGTGGGTGTATGTATATGCGTATGTGTGTGTATGTGTGTATGTCCGTGAACACGATTACGCCCAAACGGAACAACGGATCGGGCAGAAATTTGGTATGCATACTTAGAATTACCGGAGGACGAACTAGATTGTTTTTGGTGACAATCTGGCAAATGTTACAAGCGTCTTCTTAGGGATTTATCCGATTTTGGCCAAACTGATATCAGCTCTCCATCCAGTGACTTGTATGTATACAAATTTGCAGATCAGTGGGATGTACGGTTTAGGCGCTATAAGGGGTTCTGGAAGCAGTTTGACAGAATCCACAGCCTTCGTCGCTGTATTGCAAATTGTCAATTGTCAATGCCACTGACATGACATGACACTAAATGTCAGGATGACAAATTTAATTCTGTCATAGAAACTGACGTTATATAGCGTCCAGAGATGGCTCTGGCTTTACTAAATTGAATAATTGCAAAAGTATTCAGACACTTCAAGCTGGGTGACTTCAGATATTTTGTTGACTTTTCACATTTTTTACAGAGCTTTTCTCTTCATAATATTGTCCATCCCATAGCAATGTCATTTTGATTAAAATTATGAAACCTAAATTAAATTTTTGACACAATCTATAACGCAGCAATAATCTATGTATATTTTATATGTAATTACTTTGACCTTAGGAAATGTGCAGCTGTAGACCAAATATATAAACAATCTAGGGCCTAGGAGTTCACAAAAAAATACTTTAAGAATCTGTCAAATTAACGACTAATTTAACAACTGCTGATACTAACGAGACAAATCTGATATAAACTATTCGATAGCACAATTTGATCTACAGTAAATTTTTGTCACAAAATGCAACAGCGTTTTATAATGATAATATTGATAATGCAGCATACTATTTACAATTCAAAGTTTTTATGCTTTTAAGTGATATTTGATATATAATACCAAAATATAATTTTTACATCGATACATTTATTCGCTATTAATTTATTTGGAGATCCATTTGATTCTTTATGATATCCGACTTGAAAGTGACTGTTAAACTACTTTAGTGGGCCGACAAATAATCAAACCCGATTCCCGTGGCCGTGTTTAGCAACTATTATTATTATTACATATGTAGCGTGACGTAGTAGTAGCACATGCAACTCTAGATGTATGTCTGTATAATCTTCGGTGCCGGTTGTGTGTAGATGAGTAGTGGGCATAATAAATTAATCGTTTGATATATGTGTCGAGTGGTCCTCTCCTAGAGTACTTACAACGCTTGTGTGTGTATGAGTATGTCTGTGCGTTAACTATGTTGAAGTGTGGGCCCCTCGGTCCGTTTGTATGTATGTATGAGTGCTTGTCTGTGGTTATTGAACTACCTCCGACCTACGCCGACGCCAGCTATGATCATTCCGGCGCTCTCGTTTATTGTCAGCGATAATTTGATTATATTCCGTTATGG
Source organism: Aphodius granarius (assembly GCA_963971325.1). Taxonomy (NCBI): domain Eukaryota; kingdom Metazoa; phylum Arthropoda; class Insecta; order Coleoptera; family Scarabaeidae; genus Aphodius; species Aphodius granarius. The sequence continues at coordinate 18,431,526 of OZ020221.1, forward strand.
AATATCAAATAAAAATCTGCCCCCATTACAAGAACGATTTAAATACTTATTACATTACACTGCAAAATTCTATATTCCAAGGAACAAATATGATTAGAAATTGAATATACGAGTAAGAAATGTCAGCTCTATACAAATCAACGTTGTACGGGCCTTATGTGAAGAACGAGGGCAGCAAGTTCTTGCTAACTTGGCACATACAGTGAGTTGGTAAGAAATTCCCTGAACTTTGCGCAGCAGAGAAAAGGGGTTTGCTAGATACAGCTCGTACGTAGCGAATACATAAGTGGTCTAGTTTCAGACATAAGTAAGGCCGCTGGAGTGGCCGGAAGTGGCCCGGTAAGTGACTGCATCGCGTACTTCCAGAGAGCAGCCTGGCTAATAAGCTCCTTGCGCACAATTGCGGTAAATTAAAAACTACGTCTAAGAAAGATATAAGATTTTTTTTACTGATGCTAAAACGTTATATTTAATATGCAGTTTTTAAGAAAATGTCGTATTCTACTATTATTTCCAACTTGTGTGAATATTGCAATAAAATGCTATATCAAATGCAATTTTTGCTCGATTTCGAACGTAAAAGGCCTTAATATCTAACAGAATGAAATCAAATAAACATACCATTGAGACGGGTATTGGTCCTGCGGCTCCATTGGCGTACGGATACGGGGACACAAGGTATCCCATGTTGAACGAGGATGTATGGGGGCCTGGTTCAACTTTCCCTGCAAAAAAAAACACGATTACACACATTTATATACAGTTATTAAACTTGAAATGTATTCTTAAGCGAGTGTTGTTCAATTTGTTGAGAAAATCATAACCATGTACTGTACAGGGCACAGCGTCACTTATAGGTAAATCTTTTTTGATTATTTTTGAAATGTAATAGTGGCAAAGGGTAGAATTTTTGAAAAGAAATATATTAAATGACTACATAACTAAATGACTTAACACTAAAAATAAGTAAGTTTTGTGCGATATGAAAATCCAAAATTCTAACTAATGTACCGTCACATTGACGAAACCAAGGATTTACCAGTAAATCCTAGGATTTTCCTGTGTACGCACAACGGCATTTTAAGGACCTCTCAAAAATGTTATCGAAAATTGCATTTAAGACATACCTAACTCCTCAAATGCTCAGAAATGTGCACAAAGAGATGAACAAACGTACAATATTATGCATTGAAAATGGGAGAGACTACATCGAGCAATATATTATATTGTGATGTGTTATTACTTTTAGTATTTTTTCCAGTTGTTCATTCATTAAAAGAAATGTTAGAATGTGTTATCTGTTTAATATTTTAACAATAAATTTCTGTTTTTGTTGCTTGTTGTCGTTCGTTTTTATTTTTTTTTTCTGTTATCAAAATGAAATCTTGGATGTGTTGCTTAGTTAATAATTTTAATAATGGATTTCAGTTTAGTTTTTTTTTAGTTTAAAAAGTTGATAAAAATAAGTAATTCAAATTTTGTATTTGATACCTCCTAATCTTTCTAAATACCTTTTTCAAATAAAATGTTTGCGTATCTTAAGTAATTTTCTTAATTTTGTTGTTCTGTATAGGGCAATACAGAATCCTTTTACTGAAATAAAATGTTCTGAAAAATTGATAATAAAAATATTTAAGCTAGTGTCGGACAATGTATACTAAGTTTTGATGCGTTTCTAGAATATAATGTCGATGCCCTAAATATTGTGCGTAATAACAAATAAGATTAAGTGTGTAACGAAGCACTAACGATATGCAGTTAAATGTTGTGCAGTTCTACTGCGGTGCGATATCGCAACAACACAGCGTAGGAATCGTCAGGCTTTTGTTTACGTAGGCGAGATCAAAGAGGCCGCATTCCGAATTCCCGGAATTAACCAATTAGGCGTAACGTATGCACACGTAATCGCAAATAATTTCTTAATCTTTTTCAAAGCGGGTTATATCTGCGAAGTTATTCCACTTGCATATTATACGTTATACGTAACGTTCTTGTTAGAATAGGAAATCCTTTGAAAAAAAGATTTTTCAAATTATGTATGTGGTTCTTTGTTTCTGGTTTGATTAATAATCTGTCTATTTTTTATTAGTATTGTTTAATGCAAGAATCGGCTGTAAAATAGAAAAATTAAAATTTTAACTAAAGAATTCATAACTAAAGTTTGTAAAATACATGTTAACGTCTATTCTATACAGAGGTCGGCTTTTGTTGAAGGTCGGTTAGTAGCAGAGCATAATATAGTTCGTTCAAGCTCCTCGAGTGGAAACAGTGGGTCAGCCCGTCCCTCCCACTGTACGTCTCTGGTGCCACCATCAACTGTTGTTCTTTCAGTCTCGCCTGGTCAGTTCACTAAATTCTCTTCACTCCCATCTACTTTAGAATTGGATAAGCCTGTTAGCCCTCAAATATGTATCATAAAAAGAGGCTAGAAAGACCCATAAACGCAACCAAAATACGTCAACCTCACTCTGCAGAGGCAACATAAACTATATATGAACACGTTACGGAATAAGATGAGGAACGAATTAGGGATCTTTTGTTGATGGTTACCTATACCTACTACTGAACAAACATACACTCAGCATATTAATCCCTGAACATGCCTGGTCGTAGAGTAAGCGTATCGTACCAGTTCTTCGAATGCGGAAAGAATTGCGCTTTTATCTTGGTTTGAGTTGAAAGAATTTTGTTATCGATTTGGTTTAATTCCGGGAATAGATTGCCTTCGCAATCTACCGAGGAATAACTTAGTTGTGGTAGGGAATTATGATGCATTCTATTTTCAGGAACGTCGTAACATAATGAGAAGGTCCATATTTGCGAGCAATTTGATGGATTGACAAACACAGACAACGCGTGTAAGTTCATGTAAAAGTAAATATGAGTAATCGCTACCTAATATAATGTTACAGATGTTAAGTTTGTAACAGAACTTTGTTCATTGCTGTACCAAATTTCTACGCAATGATAACAATAGGGAACAAACAGTGGAAGTATTCAACTACATACTAAATCTGTTTCAGACTGTTGAGGTGTGCAGTTCTTTGCAATATTATTTAGTGTAAAACAGCAAATACTTCATAATATTCTAAGAACTATACTCAACTGAACCTACTGTTATGCATACTATTGTGGATAATAAAAATACGTATCCATGTCTAAGTCTTAACATAAACATGTTTATTATATTGTTTTACTATTTTATTGTTTTTATTACATGAGGAATTGAGGAATAATTTATTATAATTACTGTATGTCTAAACGAATTTCATACTGTCAATAAATAATTTCTTACATATAAAGTGCTTTATAATGTACCTAGCATGAGACCCACTTAATTTAATATATCTGTTGAATTAAAAAAAAAAAAAAAAAACATTTCTTTGACTTGAACCAAGAAAGGATTTAACTGAATGAAAGAAATCATTTAAGAAAATGTAAGAAATCTTATGATTATTGATTATTTAAACTGATTGGATGTTATTCTCTATTTGAAGAACCATATACTCTGAACAGAGAACCATATATTCGTTTAAACGTAACATATTTTCCCTATATAAATATTAACATAAACCCAACCTAAACATGAGCTGTTATAAAAGAAATCTATTGTAAAATTTTTTATTATGGCTATATGCCTTAGGAATTGACATATAAAACATCAGACTGAAAATTGAAGTAATGATAAAGCAAAATATCCGGGGTGTCCTCCACCCAACTGACTAAATCGTTAACACATTGAGTATCTAAATAAATTTGCAATTATTCAATTTTGTGAAGCCAAATCCACTCTGGACCCTAACCTAACGTCTGTCATAGAATAACATTCGATGTCATGTCAGTGGCCACTGACGTTTATCAAAGTCTGACAATATGCACTACAGCGACTACGGCTGTGGATTCTGTCAAACTGCTTCTATAAATGCTTATAGTGCCTAAATCGTTCAACCCATTGATATGTAAATTGGTATACATATTTAAAATCACTGGATGGTATTAGTTTTACTAAAATCGGATGTATTCCTATGAAGACGCATGTAACATTTGCTACTTCCGGTTGACAGATTGTCACCAAAAACAATCCAGTTGGTCCCCCGCTAATTCTTAATACTAAATTTCAGCATCTGTTGTTCCGTTTGGGCGCTATAGTGTTCACGGACATAGACACATACATACATACGTACATTTTCCAGAAATCATTGCAATTGTGAAGACCTCAAAACGTATTTTATTTTCCGTATTTTCGCGGAAAATGTTTTTCCGTCGTTTACAATACTTTCTTCTAGGGTACTAGTGTTAAAGTAAAAATAATTGAATATATATCAAATTACGCTGGTTGCTTTCTTCTGAAAACTTTTTGATCACACTGTATGAAACAAGTTTATTAACAATAATTATGATTAACATTAAAAGTGGGCTGATCTCAGTACCAAATTACAAGTACATTAGTTCATAGTAACAATAACTTTATTATATGCTACCAATATTAAACCTATTTAACAATAGGTTCAATATTGGTAGCATATAATAAGTGCAACGGGTATAGCTACTAAAGGCCGTATTAAACAACCAATGCAATAAAATACGGACATCCCTTATTAGGTGGTAAGTACATAAATATATTTTAACGACTTCATACAAATCTGTAAAAAAAACTACATAAAAACAAACTTTTGATATTCAAGACCGTCTGTGTTATTCTGGCTTTACAAATTCAACAAAGAGGTTATTTAATGAATTAATTATTAAGATCTGATTAAAAAAAAGCGGACGGAATTACTTATGCAAATTAGTCAGTCATCGGTGATTGAATGTTATTCAAAGAATTCCGCGTGGTCTTAAACAGAACAATAGCGCGCGAAAAAAGGACGAGGTATTAGTTTTTTTGGTTTAATATATGTGTATTGTTTATGCGTCACGAACACCTCTTTCCTAAGCGGGTGCGGAACGAAACGTCGTTTGTCATTTTCACCATTTCCCGCCAATTCAATAGTCGGCGGTTTATTAAAAAGGAGATATGTACACGTTTATAGCATTAGCCGTTATTTCAACTTAGTTCGCGACTTGGAACGTTGAATAAAACATGTGCTTAGTTTTGTATAATACTACAGTAGGTATATAGGAAAGCACCACACCTCTTTGTGTATAAAATGAACGAAATTTTACCTCGGCTTGCAATCTTTTCGCCGTACAAGACGGAATATTATGTGTACATGTAAAAGTGTGTACACTGTAGCTACTTTGGCCAGAGATACAACTTAAAGTTACCACAGAACACGGATGGGTATTAGAATTCAGTTACAGTAATGTCCACAAAGCCAGCAATGTATAAAGCCATACGTCTGTTGCGCTGTCTGCGGTAGGCGTTTCGCCACTTTCGCTTGATTGAAGTACCGACAACAATACGAACAATCCATATTTTAATTTCAATACAAATACGCTAGGTTTGAATTTAATAAATATTACCAAAGAAATAATTTATTTGCAGCAATAAAGGTTTGTCTGCCACTATTTAACATCGACCTTTTTGGACTTGAAGCAAATTAGTTTCACTCAATTTTTTTCTCGCTGTGTATGTTGACTATGTTGGCACCAGTGTTACAACTTTTATGTATTGACATCTCCTTTGTAGCAATTTCATTAGTAAAAATAATTATCACATACTAAAATTTCAACTGTAAATCACAGTAACCGTTTTCCTCAGTGGTTTTAGCTGAGTTGCTGTTTTCAAACCACAAGCGTGGGTATATCGGTGCGTCTGGGCAGTCGGGGGACCTGCAAGAGTGCAATTTTCTTGCGCCGTTCTCGTTGATGACGGTTTGATGGTAATGATGATGGCCATCTGTCGGGTGAATTTTCGCACCGAGTCGAAGCGACGACCGCGAAGGCCATTCCCTTCCTTGGTAATCACCCGATTACTTAAGGAGATGTACTTTAGCAAATTTAACGGCCTTCCCATTTACTCGTCCGAAACGACTTCAATTTTTGCGGCAACAGTGTCGAAAATATAAGCTGAAAGCCGTTCAAAAATTCCTCTCCGCATCTCTTTTTTATCAATTGTCCGCGGCCTGATAAAATGTGTCCCCGATAATGAGTTTACACTGTTTGATCTGATAGGCGTTATCTCCTATATTACTTTTTATGAGGTACACATCACCTGTTTGACGGTTTTATTGGGACCGACACCAAAATCCGGAACATTCAAACGCGGTGGTAAAACATTTTGCTTTTTTGATCATCTACGATAACAATAGCATAGGTGCAGGCGTAGGACTATACGCTTGAAGGCACAGACTATTTATTTCCTATTGAGCAGTTAAACATAAAAACCTGGCACGTGGGACATCACCTATCGCTCCAGAACATTATCGACTTTGTGTTGTATGCCATTAAGCCTCGGCCACGGAACCGGACGCATGGGCGTTTTCGCTCATAGCGTCGGTAAAAAATGAATGAATCAATTTCACTTAACATGATAGCAACCGTGGTAATATCTACAGTAATCTACACATTACATAGTCCCCTTATTAAATGTTGTATCGGAATTTATATCAAACAGGGCTTGCAACCCCTCCGATTGATGCTGAAATATAATCAGTATAAAATAATCAACGACTTGTTTTCTTGAAGAAACGCAATAATTCGGCAGTAATAATGTATTCGTCGTCTCTCGTAATAAAAATTAAAAGATTACTTCGCGCTTCTTCAACAATGTATGAGATATTTATATAATTCTAACCCATAAAGTATTTTTCATTAAGTATAGTACAGTGCGACCTCGATAATCCGAATCTCATTATACCGGATTCTTCATTAATCCGGACAAGTATTTCAAATGCATTGTGTACTTTACAATCCGGATTTGATAGTACTCAGTAATCCGGATCTGCATTTTTACACATCTACTTCATTCAAACTACATATTATACATATAGGAAAACTGAAATTGATAGTGAGGGATTCCCCTAACTTCCTAAATTCAGCCGAGTATAATATCTGGGTTATGAATCAGAAAAAAATGAAGCAAACTAAAATTACAAATTATTTTACAAAATAATATAAATAGTAATAAGGTATACTTCTGATGTAAACAATCTTTATGTAAACACTATTTTTAGTTGTTTAGCATTAAAAGTTTTGTTTTTCAATACAAAAGTTGTCTCGCTTCAGTAATCCGAATTATTTACTAATCCGGATCACCCCTGTTTTAATTAGTCCGGATTATCGAGGTCGCACTGTATAGAGTATAAACGTGGTGGGACGTTGAACAAATAAAACAAAAGCGAGGACCGTAAAAATCAGAGGCGGGTCGTCGTTGCGCCGCAACGGTCATTTTATTCTTTTTTTAATCGAATGAGGTATAAAAGCATTTATAGGTCATTAGCGCCACAATAACAGGCGAGCAGTAAAATCGAGTCGCGGACGTCGCAGCGCATACGTTCATGCGTAATCGCGGTGTGTGCTGCTCGCACGCTTGACTCGTCGCGTCGTCGGAACCTCCTCACAACTCGAACCTGGACAAGGGTGAATGGCCTAAACAACGTTTGATCAAACCTATTTTCATTAATGTTACGGGATAATTCGGCACTAGCACTGGTCGTACTAATCAGAGTATGCAGTATCTCCAGCACTAACTAAGCATATAACAGGGTAATGAGTAGAGCGAAGCAAACGTCACAATAACACCTCTTTCAGACGGGACACTTTTTTGTGTCCGGACACTGGTGTCTCGAGTCACCGGACGCTACATTTTGTAATGAACAAGTGTCGCCGGATACTTGAATTTCGTCTGAAACAGTCCTTAGAACAAGGAGCATGCAAGCTGAAGGCCAAATGTCAGAATTGTCATGGTTATTATTATTATTGTTGCTGGACAATCCAGACTTAAGATATGTATATGAATAAATGACTTAAATTGTTTACATCTGATCTGTAATTCATATTATTTGGTGTATTATTAATCTCGCCAATTTCCAAAAATTCTCTGCTTTTTCGGTTTTGTCTGACCTCCACTCCATCAAAGTCTGGCTCATTATTAGGTATTGTTCATCATATGCACTGAGAGAAAAGAAATATAAAATCAAATAAAAGTACCTATTTTTTGAACATATTTCTTTCAAGGAGAGAATATATTGACCTATGTTAGAAACAAATAAGTATGTATTTTTAAATTAAAAAAGTGAGCTGCATGGGCTGAAAGTAAAAAGAAATAGTTTTCGCTGAAAAAAAAACGATTCTTTTAACCAAACGAGTTTCCGTGATTTCCGTAATGTAGAAATTGTTTGGGTCTAATTGCAGAAATACGTTTGAATGAAATAAATCTGGTTTTATTTGAAATAAAGAGCGGCCTTGAGGTAAATAAATATCCTATTTGAAATTATTTGGAAGAAAAAGATAATAGATTTGAGTAAAAATATTATGTATTTGAACAAAAAAAGTTGTTTCATTAAATATTATTGCTATGTCTACTGGCGGGCAGATGGTGGTAACATTCTCTACGCAGACGTTGGCCTTTTTGAGCTTTATATAAGCTGAGCTACAGAATGCGAGCGGTATTCTGGTTACTCTTCATTTGGTAATAAGTCTGTAGTCTTTACTAAAGATTATCGTGGAGTAAAATAATTTAATGAGACCACCATAATATTTTATTGTGTTTTTCGACTAACTATGTTTGGATTATATAATCAAGACCCCATGATTATAATCCAAACAATAAAATATTAATTAATGATTAATTCATGGTCGCAATATTTATCAAATTTGAAAGTACACATTACTTAAACTAAAGTATGTACTATTTGATTATATCAAAATTTGTAGTTTTTAAATCAACATTCGACTTTACTAAGTCAAGTATGTACTAAATTGTCAAATAGTAAAGGAAGGTTTTTTTTACTTAAAAAGAACGTAGAGTTGTTGAAAAAAAAATTTCATTTCGTTTGAAAATATTATGTTATTAAATTTAAGTTAACTAACGTTCATACAAATAGATAACTTTGAATTTAATAAATTTTACCAAAGAAATAATTTCTTTGCGGCATAAAGTCTTGTCTGCCACTATTTAACATCTTTGACTAGAAGCAAATTCGTTTCATTCATTTTTTTTTCTCTCTGTGTGTGTGGCAAGGGCACATCTATTTTTTAAAATCTAATGCCACATTTGTGTAATGTTAATCTTTGACATAACCAAATGGCTGTCTGACCGAGCAGTTTTTACACGGAACGGCGTAAATTACGTTTGATTTGTATTCAAATTGTATGTTATCTTTAGTTAGGGTAAAATATCGGCCTAAGGGTGGATTTACCAATGCAGGTTTAAAGTGATAGTTACGATAACTAGAAGTTTGTGATTACTGTAAGTTGACGTAGATATCAACGAATTAGTATACATACGTGCACTTGGAGTAACTGCTAACTGAACGTGTTTTTTTAACCATAGTTTTCGGGTAACCGTTTTTTAGGAATTAATCTGAAAGTAAATTTAAGTTCTTTTGCGAGAGAGTGTGTTTTATAAAAAATTGAATGTTTGGGTGAAGAGTTAACATGCGTTACCCAACCGACCTTGTGTTCAGGTAAATAATTAAATGAATGGATTGATATACATTTTGGTAGGTAGTTTTTGTAGTAAATATTTAAAACCTTAGATTATTGCTAATTTTAATGCTAGATTATTGAACTCAAACTAATTCAAGAAGGTCATTATAAATTTTTAGGTAGGTATCGAGATTCGATAGATAACGAGATGTGTCCGAACAATTTATTTGACCATTTTTATGTCATTGATAATAACAGACAATGCAAAACAAATTATGTGACCAGCCAGAAATTTAATTTTCTAGCTAACGACTAGGTAACGATGGATGTTGTTTGCGTTTGTGTTTTCTGCCTATCGCAAACTAAACGAGGTCATAAAAAAATTGCTCAGCTATACGGTTCCACTCTTATATACGTGCCTTCGGGTCAGTTGGTTATTTTGGCAATTTTCGACAGGACGAACAAAGACCCCGGAGGGCATAAATTAGGCAAGTCTGGCCAATTATATTTTTATTGCCACTAACATCGCTAGCTCAGCGAGACTCGGTTTTTACGGTTTGCGTTACTGTAAACAAAGTTTACGAGCAGTGTCGGTAGCAAAACGAAAAGAAATTACGACAAGTCTGTCTATGTGCCTCTTCTGTTTTTTAGTCATGTTTATGCGTCTGAATGATAGCAAGGGCGCGTAGTGAGCGCTATTGGAGAGTGCGTTCGAATGCGTGCGGCCTTCGGGAGCCCAACAGTCGGCTGTTTTGTTGATAACAGCCGGTTCAATGGACCAAAACGACCATTCGGCAGCATTTATCATCATTTGTATTGCACTGCTGGCTGTGGTTTTGTAATAATATAATCTAAGGAAGAATAGTCAATCTTTATTTATATATTGTTTGTTCAAGTTTACTCCCAAAATTATTCATGAATTTCATAGCAAGATCTTATCTTTCTTTTTTTGGGGGGTTAAGCAAAATACTAATAGCAAACTTAAACTTACCGAAAACAGGGCTGTGGTCTGGTCTTGACACATTCTTGCTGGCGGATGAATAATTTCCTCCCGATTTTTCCTGAAAGAACAAAAGAAATACGGTAAGATCAAATCAATGTCGATGATAATGCTGTCGTCTACAGGAAACCACATCATATCTGTTCCGCATACGCGAATCATAAATTCTGGATTTTATTATCGTTATTGCTGCGATCCGCTTTGATCTCCAGTCGACCAACAAAATGAACTTTTTTGTAGGTTGGCTACTCTAGAATTTGACAAACTTAAAAACTAAGTTTTTGAGGTTAGTGTTGATGAGTTTTGTTGTTTTGTTAATTAAATTTTCTGACGTTACTGTCGCACGTTTCATATGTCAATTACTAAAACAGCCAACATTAATTTAAAAAAATAAAACAACACTAGACCTTTTTTATTGAACATAGGAATCTATTGTACCAATACGATCTATAAGCTAATAACACTAGTCAACAAAATAATAAAAAAAATGTACATTAGATGCCACTATTTTTTTCTTAGATACCATCGCCCGCTAAACTCAAAAATCGCATTAAAAATTTTTTGAATGGATACGTTTTCGAGTTATGAATTTTTCTTTTTTTTGTTTATTTTTCTGGAGGTAGTTCGACTATTTGGAGCATATCTCGAGTCCGGAACATCAAATCTGGTCGTGCGGTACATCAGATTAAAGCCAATTGAATCACCAATGAATGTTATTAATATTGTTTTACAATTGCTTCAGTGGTTTCCGTGCAATTGACCATAATTTGATTTTTTTTTAGTATAGATGAAAATCGAACATTCATTTAACCGCCAGGAAAAGGTAGAAATAGTAAAAATATGCTTAGTTTCTTATTTTTTACGGAGAGTTTGCCCTTTTACGAAGAGAACAAGTTATTTACGATGAAAATCTATGAAAAAATACCGAAGTTAGGATCAATTATGACCGATGGGTACGAAACTACCAAAATTCAGCCTTTTCTCTATTTTGTATTTTTCGTCATTTATAGCAGTTTAAATGCATGGTAGAGGTCGGATCCATTCGGAAGACGAGTACGTCACGTGATTCGCACCAAGATGCGCATCTTTTAGTCAACGTTTCGCACTCTGTTGCAAGAGGCATCTTCAGGACGGAGAGAATGAACGTGTGTGGAAGAGTGAGGGTATTTATCGTCGCTCAAAACACGTAGTGGCGTATCTCACCAAAAAAATGCTATTCAGATATGTCAGTACGTGTTTCGAGCGACGTTATATGTACCTGGCGCAGGTGCCTGCGCAGGTAGTCAAACAACTATTGGTTGGGAGGGCGGTTTGGGGTAGCTGTGATTGACTGTGGTGGTCGTAAAAGTGGTTTCCAGCTATGATGCAAATGCCAACCGTCATCTCTATTGAGATTGGAGGGATCTTTAAAGATTTCGATCGCTTCACGGATTCTACGAGGATAATAACGTGATTCCCGGGAGATGATTTTTGTTTGGTCGAGAAGAATTGTTGTGTCTGTGCTCAGCAAGCGCTGAACTGGTGATCTGGCGCAGCCTTGTACAACGTTCATGTTCTGAAACCCCAATGCTGACAGAGCGCTTTGTCTCAATGTAGACACTGCCACAAGCACATGGGATACGGTATACACCTGGAGCTACCAATGGAGAAGATTTTTTCCTGAGAATGTTGGTGACGTTAGTGACGAGCATGATGAGTTGTTTCACCAGGAAATGAAGATTATTGAGCGGCGCTACCAGGGATTTTGGATTGAAAAAATGATTGGCAACTACATCTGGTACCTCATAAGAAAAACAGATATCGACAAGAATATAAGGCGAAGCAGCAATCAAACTCACTTCTAATCTCATTTATATTGAAAACATCACATTAAAAATAAGCACAATGAATTAAACTTGTAAACAGAGACAAAGTAGAATTTTGGTAGTTTGGTACCTGTCAATCTTAAATTACCATAACATCGCTATTTTTGCATAAATTTTTATCGTAAATACCTTGTTATCTTCATAAAAGTTCAAACTCTACGTAAAAAATATTAAACTAACTATATTTCCACGATTTCTACTTTTCACAGGTGATAGAGTAAATGTTCCATTTTCATTTTGGCCAAATTTTTATAATATCGTGGCCTATTGCGCTAAAACTACTGAAGCGATTGAAAAACTATATGAGTGACAGTTGTTGGTGATACAATTAGCTTCAATTTTATGTGCCGAGCGACCAGATTGGACGTTCCTAACTCGCGATATGCTCCAAATAGTCGAACTACCTCCAAAAAAAAAAAAAAAGAAAAGAAATTGTAACTCGAAAACGTATTCATTAAAAAAAATTTTAATGCGATTTTTGAGTTTAGCGGGCCTTAGTATATATAAAAAAATAGTCGCATCCAATGTACATTTTGACTGTTGACTAGTATAATTAAAACTACTTTTTATCTCAAACTCGCAGGAATATTTTTTATTGTACATATATATTGTACTAATACCATCTATGGGAAATAAATCTATCTATATATATATAGGTATCTATAGGAAATATCTAAATAAGAACGCTATAATTAAAACTCAATTTTATCAGTCAAACTCCCAGGAATAGGACAAACATACTATTTATAACACATAGTTAATTTTCTTCAAGGGACCTCATTGTTAAGAAGAGTTGACTCGTTCAGGTTGGGAATTTGTCTAGTTTGAGATTTTAGGGAAAATACATACAATACCTCATACAAGGTTCAACAAAGGATCAGGTGAAATTCTGTTAGGGTCAGGTATACGATAATAAAATAAACGGTTAAGGACTAAGAGATACTCTCTAACCCTAGTACAGTGTTTGTCAACTTCATCACTCATACATTTTTGTGTTTATTTTTGGAAAATGAGTTGTTACAAATTAAATTCATTATAAAAATACATCATAAAAATATTAAATCAAGAGTATAACCATACCGAGATTATCGATTGTTTGTTGATACACAATAATGAACTTTATTCTATCTGTACAACTGATATTACGCGTTTGATAAGCCATTATTAAGAAGGTAATTAATTTACTTGCTCCAAAAAGGCGATGGTATGTAAGAGTTCACATTTTGTTATATAAACTAAACGAATTATTGTTTCATACATGTTCTAACTGTCATAAATATTAATTAATAGTACATATTCTAAAAGTATGCATTTGTTTCAAGAATATTACCTGCAGAAAATATCTTGCAAGTGCTGTATAGGTAGCTATAGTCAAACTAACCGAACTTACTATATAACACGAAAAGGAGACAAATAATCCTATGTATAAATTTTTAGTCTAGAATCTAGAGACTCACATAATGCGGTAGACTATACATGCGTCGCAACTCACAAGAGTATTATTATAACAAACAGGCCGTGGTCGTTTGTTATGCACATAATATACCGACTGTATACTGATAACGTATGACGTTATGTACATATTAAATCGTTATTACACATTTTTTCTCAGTTACTATGATCGCCTCACGTAATTTATTATGAGAAATTTGCGTATACTTTCACCAAACAGGTTTGTTGAAAATTTTCTGCTTATTGAGTTATTTATATGCGTAGGTGTTAGTCTACCAGTTATTTTATTAAAAATTGACATTTATAGTAACTAGCTCACTTGTCTGTATATTTCTACATATTGTAACGGCACAATTCAATGACATGTATTTTATAATAATTATATGTATATCAATATGTTGTGTAGGTACTACTGTACTAGTACTAAAGAAACTTGAGTATAAAAGCAGCATATCTTTAATGCCTCAAAATGCTGCATTTTGTACCCGCGCTTAACGTGTTAATTTAGTTTTAGTTTCCGATTCACTTTAAGAAACAAGGTTACGAATAGCATTATTACTAGTAATCTAGTAATAATCTAGGTGCCTCTATAGCACAGCAACTTTTTCGAAAAACTGTACGCCCGACCTTCCCACTACCTCGTAGCCACGGCCACTCTAGATCCCAACCTTATGCCAGTAACCTCAGATTTGAGTAAATTAAATGACTTGTCATGTGACTAGGACAACTGTCAAACTGCTTCTATAAACGCTTATTGCGCCTGAGCCATTCATCTCACTGATCTGTAAATTGGTAAATTGTAATAGGTATGTATCTGCCACTATGCGAAATCTGTCAACAATCGATCTTATTAGTATTATGATGTTTTTCAATAAAAACAAGGAGTACTTGGCAGCAGAAATGAAAGGAATTAAACTTGAAAGGTAACACAACCTATTGCCTTATTTTAACATACGATAAATTACAATATATACTAGAAAACTTACTGGCTTATTAGGTTTAGCGTAGATATTGCAACGTTGCCAGGCTGCTCATTTTGAGCCGTCATTGTGACGTCACAAAGATTAATTCTAATTTAAACTTGAAATGACGATTTCTCTTAATTTAAACCAATGCTTCAGTTTTTATGTGTAAAGTAGTAATCAGTAGCATCCCTACTGTGTAAAAAATAACACTTTGAAAAACACCGGAATACCCTATTATTACCTACTGATCGCCATAATCATCTAATAACTTTTATTTGAACTATTTTCTGCTAAATACTAAAGGATCAAATCCCACTCTTTGAATTACTTAATATACGATCGCCTTGATCAACATAAAAATTAGTGTTTATTATACAGGAATCGAAATTGCAATTTTTGTCAGTCCTGTAGTATTTAGCGCAGATTATTGTTATTAAGTGTAGAATTCATTGACAGAATTCAATACATGTCCGTATTTAAAGTGTAATTATAAGCGGTGTTATGATGGATAACAGATCAATTGCACTATTGAAAGTATGTTCATATTGTAATCGACAAAAAAATTGTTTTGAGATTTCAGCAAAAATACGCGTTTTGAGGTCCTCTGAATCCACTGTAATGATTTCTGGAAAATGCATGTGAGTATGTATGAATGACTGTCTGTGAATACGATAGCCGATAGCGTCTAAACGGTACAACAGAACGAGCAGAAATTTGGTATACGCATTTAGAATTGCCAAGGGACGACCTGAATTATTTTTCTTAGGAAATTCTTAGGAATTCAACCCATCTTGTCCAAATTTATATCAGCTGCTCTACCAGCCATTTTAAATATTTATACCAATTTACAGATCAATGGGATGAACGGTTTAAGGTAGGTGCTATAAGCGTTTATAGTAGCGGTTTGACAGAATCCACAGCCTTCGTCATTATGGTTGCGAACTGGCAACATGACATGATATAATTTTATTCTATGACTGTTATCAGGTTGGAATCCAGAGTGGCTGTAGCTTCCAGAAATTGCATTATTGCAGAAGGTTTTAACACTTCAATGTATCAACGAGGAAGTCGGAAAGTTGGGTGAAAGTCACCCCAGATATTTAGTTAACATTGTAAACATCGTTTAAAGTCAAAGTTTTACGATTTCATTTGTAGACATTTCATTTCTCAAATAATGTAGGTACACTACAAATATTGGTTGAAATTTTTTTTATTGGATAAACAATAAATAAGAGAAAACACTTTATGCTTACATAATTACAATTTTGAGTATATAAAAGCAACGGTCAAATTTGAACCCTGTCGCATTATATATTTGTTTTGAAGAATTTCTATTTGAAGCAAGCTATCTTTTTAAGTTTGATATTTAAAACGAACCATTACGTGTCAATATGCAATGACAAGAAAGTTTTAATACAAGTAAAGTAACAAGAGAAGAAAACTATAAAAAAAGTTAAACGCGTGGGCGTTGTTTTGTAGGAGTATGTTGAAAGTTTTCATAAGTACCTCGGACTCCGTGAGATCGATGAGACTGCTCTTCTCCTCGGTGAGGTTCTCGGAGGACCTCTTCTCGTCCTCGCCGTCGCCTTCGTCCTTGAACACCTTAACCTCATCGGTGCTGCCCAGATCATCGCCGCCACTCGACGAGACGTGTGGCATTGTTTAAGGTACAGAACCCGACATCACACCACCCGCTATAGACGACAACCCAACGACAGCGGGCACAACACGCTCCAAGAGACTACCTCAACAATGCTACGACAACCGATTGTTGTATCACGATAAATAAGCCGCGCACCAATCATAAACATTTCATCCATCTCTCACTGTATGCATAATAAACCAAAAAAACGTATTATCCCGTAACTCAAAAGCAGCCGCTCACTATAACGAAGAATCACTCCACATTCGATCCGAAATCAACACACCGCGAAAAGAACCAAACAACACGTGTTTATATCCTAGCAACTATACAACTATTAAATCTGCGTTGGGAGATTTTGTTTTGTGAGGTTGCCGCGCGATGACGAGGATCAGAGTCGCGCCGCTGTCTGCGGTTCTTTCGAGGGGAGACACTCGACTGAGTCCGCTCAAGCTATGAGATCGCAGTCTCGGCGCTGGGCCAATGGGAGGCCTTGTGAGGCGGGCGAAACAGTAATGGCGCCGACGGTACGATTGCGCACGACTGTACACGATCTCGCAAGCGTCGTATCTGGCCTGTTTGCTTCGCGGGAATCGCGAGCATCATTTGTTTTCTGATTAATTTCTCGGAACCTCGCGCTTGCCCTCTAGGGGGAGATCTCGTAAAGACGGTTTGTGCAGCTAATTTACGATTCGTTGTTTCTTTGGTCGCTTGTCGAGATGGTTAGAACGGTACTTCGGCCGGTGTTAGTAAAATTTGTAAGGGCGACGCCGACGCCAGGGTAAGGCTGAGAGCGTAGACTAGGTATATATGCGATGATGAATTTGATCTCGTTCTGAATAAAACAACCATCTCCTTAAACCATTTCCGCGTGCTAAAAACGATTAGGGGATCAGCAAAAGTAATCCTGTTCCAGACAGAAAAAAACAAGGTACAAAATACAATACAAATCAATTGTGTTAAATCGTTACCAAATCTAGACGCTCTTTATATCAAAATCTATTCAGATTGGGGTTAGCATAATCCATGAAATTATTCAAGATCATTGAAGTTCATTTAGAGGAAGATTAACACTGTACAGACAGTATGGGTTGAGTTGGTTTGTCGACTGTGGAATAAGTAAGCAATTCCTAATAATTATTTCCACAACTCATTTTATCTCTCTTAACTGACATTATATTTTTGTAAGTTTGGTACACACTATGGGACATAGGACGACCTTGGTCAAGTTTTCGACTATTCAGATTTCTATTTTAATTTTCAAAAAGAGAACCTTGTAAATTAAAATTTTATTTTTGAAGAAATACTGTGTAGAGTAATTAAGGGTCTATAAGTTGATTGGCTTATACATTATAATAAGGCTCTATTAATTCGCACACTGCTGTTTGATGAGCGTGTTAAATTTAGGTACAAGGTTTTAGTGAAAGTTGAATGAACAAGAATTAAGTTTGTCTTCTTGAACGAAAATCCATAGGTCTTAAATTATTACCTATAATAACATGGTGTTTGACCACAAAAACGTCTTATTGGTTAGACAGATCAAATAAGTAGAAATAATTATGTTAAAAAAAAAAGATTTTTGAAGATTTTGTCTATAATTTACTGAAAAAAATATCAAAATCCACAAAAGATTTTTGTACTGAGTAGGTATAATAGCTAGTTAAAAAACTTGCACTGTAACAATTTTTTAGGCATCCTCGTATGGACCAGTTTGGTACTTATATATTATGTACTTAATCTTAATACCAGATGTCGTGTGGGTTGCCAAATAAACATGACCCTGATTTAGTCAAGAGAAACTTCGGAACAACCAACAGGTTGACGAATATTATACGTTATTCAATATTATGTGCTCGTAGCACGCTGCGTTTAAGGTTCAGGTCGGTGCAAAATTTCCTGGAAGGCCAACGCACCCCTCTTTACCAGGTACATTATGCGGGCGCAGGCGGGGTGCCTCCCTCCCTCGCTTCCCTTAAAACATACTTTGGTGCACAAAGAAATCACCACCGAGTTTGCGACAGCGGGTAACAACTTTTCTATCGGATTTATGCTCACACCATTATGTTTGGTCTTTGTCATGGTGAATTTCCGTGAAATTTTTCGACCGCAACAGTTAAGGTTTATTTCTAAATTAGGGGCGCGTAAATGTGACCTGTATAATGCCCCTAAATATTTAACATGAAATGAAAGGAATGTCAATAACGCGCAGTTATTAACAAAGAGTTTTTAAATCGTACAATTTTATATGATTTTAAGGTATTTCATAAAGACGCTTGATCTTTTTTTTCATTGATTGCTAATTTTGACTAAAACAGTGTATACTCAGGAAAAAGTGGTTTCTAAAATATCCTTGCGTGTACGATTTCATATAATAAAATAACGTTCGATTAAACACAAAAACTGCTAATAATTTCACAACGTAGCACATGTTACATACAGGATGTTTACAACAACAGTTTACATACAGTGCATTCACGATTATTGTCTCAAAAGTCAATTTTGATTAAAATGCTACTACTATACTATACTACAACGCCACTACATAAAAATCTATCATTTTGTGTTGATACCCGCAATTTTTGTCAAAACTTTTTGTGTTACCAGATGTAATTCGCTATTATTGGTAGATATTGATTTTGTCAAAAACGGTTTTATAGGTCATTTCGAGACTTATGTACACTGAGAGAAAAGAAATGTAAAGTCAAATAAATGTATTTCTTTGAACATATTTCTTTCAAGGAAAGAATATATATTTAAAACAAATAAGTATTTTTAATTTTAAAAAAGTCAGCTGCATGGGCTGAAAGAAATATTTTATTTGAAGTAAAAAGAAATAGTTTTTACTGAAAAATAGATTCTTCTACACCAAATGGGTTTCCGTGATTTTCGTACTGTAGAAATTGTTTGGGTTTAATTGCAGAAATTCGATTGAATGAAATAAATCTGGTTTTATTTGAAATAAAGATCGGTAAGTTAATATTCTATTTGGAAGAGAAAAATAATAGATTTGAGTAAAAAGATTATGTGTTTGAATCAAAAAAGTGGTTTCATTAAAAATTATTGCTGTGTCTACTGCCGGGGAGATGGCGCTGACAGTCTCTACGCACGCGTTGGCCTTTTTTGGTCTTTATATAAGCTGAGCTACAGAGTGCGAGCAGTATTCTGGTTACTCTTCAATTGTGAATAAGTCTGTAGTCTTTACTAAAGATTACCGTGGAGTAAAATGGAGTAAATCTAATGAGTCCACTATAATCTTTCATTGTGGTTTTCGACTAAACTATGTTTGGATTATAATAATCAAAGTCCCATGATAATAATCCAAACATAATAAAATATTAATTAATGATTAATTCACTATCGCAATATTTATGTACTTAATTTGAAAAGTACACTTTACTGAAACTAAAGTACTATTTGATTATATCAAAATTTGTAGTTTTTAAATTAACATTCGATTTTATTTGTTAAGGAATAAATTGTCAAACAGCAAAGGAAGTTTTTTTTACTTAAAAAGGACGTAGAGTTCTTGAAATAAAATGTTCATTTCGTTTGAAAATATTATGTTATTGAATTTAAGTTAACTAACGTTCATACAAATACGATAGCTTTGATTTCAATAAATTTTACCAAAGACCAAAGAAATAATTTCTTTGCGGCATCTAAAGCTTTACATTACTAAAAGAGCAGTAAAAATTTGTGTCAAAGTCGTCACAGTTTTCTTTGCACAGCATGATTAGTTGCATGAATAGTTGTAGTCCGGTATATAGTCGGAGTAACTCTGTAATTTGGTGCCAACGCAACACAGTTACAGCGATTAATAATACAAATATGCTATTTGACAGTAGGTTTTGTTTTGAGACACACATTATCAATACATTATCAATAAAATATAAACCAAAGTATAACATACAATTGTATGTGTCTATTGGTTTGGAGAAATTTGGTTATTTCATGATGATCATTACGCCTGCCAGTAAGCGACTGACCATTCTAAAGCAAGTATTGGTATGACAGCTTGAATCTTTATAATTTAAATGTTGAAAATGTGTGGTGAACAACAGGGAAGATATTAGCTATTAAAAATATCTGGGGTGGCCCTCACCCAACTTACCGACTACATTGTGGTCACAATGAAGTCTGTCTGAACACTTTTGCCATTACTCAATATTGTGATGTCAGAGCCACTCCACCTATCGTCAGTTTTTTATAAAATAATGACATTTGTCATGCAGATATTTAATGTCATGTCATGTCAGTGGCACTGACGTTTGTCAAAATCTGACAATTTGCAACTACAGCGACGAAGGCCGTGGATTCTGCCAAACCGCTTCTATAAAAGCTTATAGTGCCTAAACCGTTCATCCCATTGATCTCTAAGTTGGTATACATATTTAATGTCACTGGAGGGTGAGCTTGTACCAGTTTGGCCAAAATCGGATTAATCCCTAAGAAGATGCATGTAACAGTTGCCACTTCCAGTTGTCAAATTGTTACCAAAAACAATCCAGTTCGTCCCCCGATAATGCTAATTAAGTATGCAAAATTTCAGCCCGATCCGTTGTTCCGTTTGGGCGCTATCGTGTTCACAATACTTTCCTTCTAGGGACTAGTCGGAAAGTAAAAACAGACACATAGGAGCGTAATAATCAACTTATTTTATTAATGTTGAAGTAACGATTTCCTTGTAGTACAGAATTTACAGAAAATGCAGAGAATATCATTTGATACTTACCGTACTGTACATACATGATAATAAAATAAAACATAATGTTTTAAATAATCTGAGAAAATAATACGCCCATTAGCATTTGTATTTATGTATTTTATTTATTTTGTTTTGTTTGGTTTCCTTGTATAATTACAACAAATAAAAAAGTCTATTAAAATATGTTATATATGTTGTAAAACTCAACACGTACATGTTAGAAATACAGCTAGCACATAAATCACCAATCACTCATCTCGGAGATACAGAAATTAACAAGAAACTAAAAAACTAAACAGTAAAACAACCAAAGTACTTACTACTAATACGCTATTAATATATTTTTTATTCAACTTCTGCAAATAACATTACCGTTTCCAGAACGATGATACGATGATTATAAGCAAGTGCTAGAAATGCATTCAACATTACAAGTACATATTGTAAAAACAACAAAGATGGAAGAAAAGGATTGGGGAGAACCCTTTTAAATCACTAGCCGTCACTTTTTACTTTCCGACTAGTCCCTAGAAGGAAAGTATTGTAATCGACGGAAAAAAAATTTCGAGATTTCCGCGGATATATGCGTTTTGGGGTCCCCTGAATCGATTGCGATGATTTCTGTTAAATGTCTGTCTGTATGTATGTATGTATGTATGCATGTATGTGTGTGTGTGTATGTGTGTATTATGTCTGTGAACACGATAGCGTCCAAACGGTACAACGGATCGGGCTAAAATTTGGTATACTTATTTAGAATTACCGAGGGACGAACTGGATTGTTTTTGGTAACAATCTGACAACCGTAAGTGGCTAAAGTTACATGCGTTTCTTGTGGATTCATCCTATTGCGATCAAACTAATACCAATTCATCCTTCAGCGACTTTAAATATGTATATAAATTTGCAGATCAGTGGGGTGAACGATTTAGGCGCTATAAGGGTTTCTAGAAGCAGTTTGACAGAATTCACAGCCTTCGTGGTTATATTGCAAATTGTCAGATTTTTCAAATAGTGAAAATTTAAAATACAAGCGTCGCGTCGATGGTTTTTTATGATAGGTGGCTGTAAATTCAAATCAAAGGGTAAATATCTATTCTAAAGGACATATCCAAATAATGTTTCTCGATATTATTAAAATTAACGGTAGTTTCCTTTTATGCCTGTTTAACGTATTTTGAACCTCCTATATATATGTACCGCCAAATTTTATAAAGAAAAGTTGATAATTCTTTTTTCACATGGTGCAGATTTTTTTAGACACACTGAATAATGTCTTTGAATGTACTGAAGGCGAGTCTGGAAAGTGAAAACAATCGGGGTGGTCCCCACCCAACTTTTTGACTCATTGTTCACACAACGAAGTATCTAAACACTTTTAACGTCAGTAATAGAATACCATTTAATTAATAATATCATGTCAGTGGACACTGACGTTTATCAAAATCTGCCAATTCGTCAAACCACAGCGACGAAGGCTTTTGAATCTGTCAAATTGGTTTTATAAATACCCATAACTTTTCTATTATGCGATAACTTTTCTATCGGATTTATGCACACACCATTATGTTTAGTCTTTGTTGTGGTGACTTTTAGTGAAATGTTTAGACCGCAACAGTTAAGGTTGTCAAAAAATGGTCAAAAAATGAAATTTCTTTGCGTGTACGATTTCACTTAAACTCAAAAACTGCTATCCACAGAACATGATATTTACATACAGTTGTTTACAACAATAGTTTACACTTAGTGCACGACTATTGTCCCAAAGTCAATTTTCTAATGCACTGTTTTAATATACAGGTTGCCCACTCAGGGATGGGAAATACCCGGGTATTTATTTCCAAGGGTAAATTGCCCATGTATTTACCCAAATTACGTATTTATAAGGGTATTTATAAAATTAACAAAAAATGCAGCTTCAACGATAAAAATAAACATTTATTCCAAAAATATTCTTTAAAACTAATAAAATAATAATTAAAATGGCATTACGCTTAACATACAATACAAAATCATCGTCCACCAAAGAAGTGGCCGAATAGAACGCGATTTATTAGCACCCCAAGCAAATAAAATAACGGCCTGTAAATGTTTCTTCTTTTTGTTACATTTTGGAGTAAAAACGGCACAATGCAACATACAACACACGTTCTACATGTACAATTCATTTAAATGTTTTTACAACATTATGAAGAATAAATACTCACTTTTTAGTTATTTACCCTTGGTCGGGGTAAATACCCGGATAAATACCCATCTTATAAGTTCCTACCCGGTGGATATTTACCGACCCCACATTACTGGTCCCACCTAAGCTGCCTCGGTTCATAGCCGACTTATAATTGATTTTTTATAAAAATGTTTCAGATAAAAGTTGCATCGTCATCATATTCTACACGTTTTGAAATTAGTTTCAGTAATGGCGGACTTATGCAAAATTGGTATATCGTTCCATTTAAAAATATCAAGTTATCTATGAATAAAACGTTCGAAATTTACAGATCCCTACTTAAGACCTCCGTAATTTAAATGCGATAATTTTCTAATAGCGGACGTGTGTTCTTTTATGCTTAATCCAAAACTGAAAACCGCAAGTTCAAAAACGATGCCACTTAGCCATAATGTATCTTTATCAAAGTACCATTGAAATTTAACAAAGAATCCAAAAGTGCAATAATATATAGGGTGTTCTATTTAAAATAACAAAGTTGATACCTATTTCCGGTATATATAGTTGTAATCCGGTCATACGAAAGGTTAAGCTTGAACATTAATTTTATGAAAACAAAACATGATGACTCTTGGTATGAGTTGTCCTGATATAACTTATTTTACCATGAGTCCCTGGGTATGAGATGTTCCGGTATGCGTGGCCAAGTATGAGTATTGAGTTGTCTTGGTGCCCGGCTAGTCTATTTGTATTGTTGATAGTGACTTTACCCCGACCGATGCATCTACATTCGACAATGAAATGATTGGATGGAGCCTGTTTACTGTCATTTTTGTAATCAACATAAGAAAACAAATTGAAATGATCTATTAAGTTCGTGTAATAAAATCAATGTGATATTATATTTATTATTAAAATGCAACAATATTATGAAACAACAACATAGGATTTTTTATATTTAATTATGTGTCTATGGCCGAAATTTAACTAATTTTATATAATTATATAATTCATTTTTAAATATATCTGCAAAAGATTGTAATTTAGGAATTCTATCGTATGTTCAATTAAAGAAAGGTCTATGTGCGATGATATAATCTTGTATTGAATTTATATTTGCTATACGATTTAAGAATTAGCATATATAACGTTAGATAGAAACGTCACAAAATTTAAATAACAAACCTGGTCAACTCTAACCACTAAAAGTTGCATATAGACATAAAGCAGAAATGGGCTTAAAGTTTAATTGTTAAATTTCAGAGTAGCGAACGTAAAAACTTTGTCAAGAAAAACTAGCCCTTTTTATTGAACATACTATAACCGTTTTGTTTCATTTCTTGATGTTCGAAACTTTTTACATGAAATTTATTGCCATTCTTCTATTTCAGATTTTTTAAATGTTACGCTGAAACCACCGTCAGCTTTATGTATTTATCGGCTCCATTTTCGCACTTTGCTTTTTCTTATGACTACAATGATATGTCACATGGAATATTTCATAATAGACTGATAATTATTTTTGTAAGGATACCATGAGTACTTCAAATTAAAGCTGCATTTTGTAATTTATGTTTTGTCACTGGTTGATAGTTGAAACCCTTGGCTCTTTCGGATATTCTTTTATTACTTCAGTTCTCTCATTCAAACGTTAATAGCAGTTTGATATTTGAAAACCAGGCAGCATTTTCGGCGGTTTAAAACGTAATTATATGAGATAAAAATAAAGACACACACACACACACACAGATAAGTACATACACAGATACACACAGGCACATTCCCACACAGAGACAGACAGACACACACAGACAGACAGAGGCAGACAGGCAGAAAACAGACACAGACAGACATACACAGACAGACAGACAGACATAGACAGGCAGACAGACACAGACAGGTAGACAGACACAGATAGGCAGATAGACACAGACAGGCAGACAGACACAGACTGACAGACACAGATAGGCAGACAGACACAGACATGCAGACAGACACAGATAGGCAGACAGACACAGATAGGCAGACAAACACAGATAGGCAGACAGCCACAGACTGACAAACACAGTCTGACAGAGACAGATAGGCAGACACACACAGACAGGCAGACAGACACAGTCAGGCTGATAGACACAGACAGGCTAACAAATACAGACAGGCAGACAGACACAGATAGGAAGACAGACACAGACTGACAAACAGTCTGACAGATACAGACTGACAGACACAGACAGGCAGACAGACACAGACAAGCAGACAAATAGACACAGACGGGCAGACAGACACAGACAGACACAGACTGTCAAATACAGTCTGACAGATACAGACTGACAGACACAGATAGGCAGACAGACACAGATAGGCAGACAGACACAGACAGGCAGACAGACACAGACGGGCAGACACACCTTTTGGCGTTAAAATTTTATCTATGACGTCACCTACTTCGGAGCGATAACGTCATCCATAACTTTTTAAATGGCAACCCCAATTTTTTGCTGCTTTTCAGTAGAACTCATTATTGCTTAAATGAAGATGTAAAATAATTGGTACCTGATATAACCTTTTTTTTAAATAGGACATTTAGTTTAACATATAAAAATTTAATTTTAGTGGAAAAAATTATTATTGAACCCCAAAAAAAAATACAAAATCCAGCGCAAATGTTCCAATTGTTCTCCACCAATCATTCAGCAGTGACCGATACGAGCCTAAACACTTTGAGTACAGTGTGCTCCTGTCAGGATTAATTTGGTCCAATTCTGCGCGAATTCTTGCTGTAGATTCTGGAGAGAACAATTTAAACATTTGCGTTAAATTTTGGGTTCAATAATAATTTTTTCCATTAAAATTAAGTTCTTATTTCTTAAACTAAATGTGCTATTTGTTTCAAAAAAGGTTATGTAAGGTACCAATTATTTTACATCGTCATTTAAGCAATAACGAGTTCTACTGAATAGCAGCAAAAAAATTGGGGTTGCCATTTAAAAAAATTATGGATGACGTCATCGCACCGAAGTAGGTGACGTTATAGATGAAAATATTTAGATTGGAGACTTCCGCTGTCCGGATCACTAAGTTCTAGCTTTCCACGGGAAAGCGCAAAACTCCACACCAAAACCACACCGTCGCCAATCTCTCAGATCACCCCCTCACATCCGACGAAGTAGCTGTTTTATCTAAAGGTTTCAATTACGCCCTTACTCCGAAACACGTCCCAGTTGAAAACACCATTTCTTCAGTCGAGGCCTCCATTGTAAAACTCCCTATAGACATCGCGGAACCCATCTGATATGACACATTCAAAATATTACAAACTCGTTAAACCTTCCAGCCCTAAATACACTAGATCAGAATTTTCCGCGCTCAAATCTTTAAAATCAAATCCGGAGATAGTGATTATCAAGGCTGACAAACTCAACAGCTCAGTGAACCTTATACCCAATCGTATGAGGAGAAGATGAACCCCACTTCCCGTATCGCGCGTTCTATAACCAATCTCATCAAACTGTCTCCAATCCCCAAAGACGTTCAACAATCTTTAATTCCAAGAGAACCGAGATCACCTCGACAATATGGTCTACCCAAGATTCACAAACCCGACATTCCATTACGTCCGATCGTTAGTTCCATTGGTAGTTCCACATATGCCCTGTCCAAATTTCTCGCGAATATGCTCAAACAATACAACGGCAACACAGACTCTTTTATACTCAATTCACAACATTTTGTCCAGAAAATCCAAACTTTGATAGTTGATCCAATTGACGTCGTAGTAAGTTTCGATGTAGTGTCCCTGTTTACTAAAGTACCGATTCCTGACACTGTCACTATTATTGGAGAATTACGTTCCTCCAATGCCCAACCAGTTAGGTATGCTGAAATGGTAGGCCGATGTCTGTCCTCGACCTATTTCCAATTTCGGGACAAGTTCTCGGGAGCGGCAATTGATTCGTCATTATTCCCTGTCGTAGCGGACATTTCCATGGAAGCTTTCGAACAATAGGTCCTAGAATCTCATCCACTTAAGCCAAAATGTCGGTTCAGATACGTGGATGATACTTTCGTTATCTAGCCACATGGACGGCAATCCTTAGATGATAACCCACCCAACACTCCCACTTTTAGACGTTCTAGTTTCTCAAAACCTTAATGGTTCCCTCAACCACACCGTATACAGAAAACCCACCCATACTGACAGATATCTGAATGCCCATTCCCACCATCACCCAGCTAAGAAAAAAATCGTGATCAGCACACTTGTAAGAAGAGCTATTTCAATAACCCACTCCGACAATCTCCACAAGGAACTTGACCATCTTACCAGAGTCTTATCCCAAAATAGTTATTCCATTTCCTCCATACGAAAAACCATCACCAAACACCTTAATAATACAGCAACACTACCAAATCAACAGCCTGACCCATCAATCGCAACTGCTTTTCTTCCCTACATCCAAGGTACGACTGATCGCATTGGTCGGATCATCCAAAAGTACAACATCAAACCAATTTTCAAACCATTAACCAAAATTTCTGATTTACTGCCGTCCGTTAAAGATAAACTTTTTCCACTGCTAGCTCCAGGTGTATACCATACCCCATGTTCTTGTGGCAGTGTCTACATTGGTGAGACAAAGCGCTCTGTCATTATTATCCTCGTAGAATCCGAAGCGATCGAAATCTTTAAACATCCCTCCAATCTCAATAGAGATGATGGTTGGCATTTGCATCATAGCTGGAAAGCACTTTTACGACCACCACAGCCAATCACAGCTCCCAATCGCCATCCCAACCAATAGTTGTTTGACTACCTGCGCAGGCGCCTATGCCAGGTACCTATAAATACCCACACACACGTTCATTCGCTTCGTAGCTGCCTTACGGTTACGTCCTGAAGATGTCTCTTGCAACAGAGTGCGAAACGTTGATTACTTTATCGTCGTTGACGCGGTTTTCTCCCGGAAATCTGGAACTTAGTTATCAATGAAATTTTTACGCCATAAGGTGGCTATTTAAAAGTTAAAATTTACGTGTCCGAGTTTTTTCTTGAAAACATTAAATAACTATATTATGAATTCAAGTTATGAGTTCCGAACGTTATCACCACTCTGCATAGTGGTATAATTAGCATTTTATTGTGTCATCTATAGGTAGATTATAAAAATGTGGCTATATATTATAGACTCTATAATATAGTATGGGGTAGCTATATAGAGTATAGTGTAGCTATATATAGTGTGCCCCGGAAAGTTCGCACCATGTGGGAAAATCTTTTATTATCCATTTCTTAGAAAAATGTATTCTTTAGGAAAGTTGACGATAGGTTTGAAATCAAGAAAACCATCATAAAATCTTAAAAATATGGCACTATATACTTATGGGGTGTTTGAAAAAATGTGGAACGCGCATACGAGTAGAGTACCTTCAATATTAATATTATCGAAACATTTTATTTGGGAATGTTGCTTAGAATTAATAATTACGTTCAGATGTGAAATCACAGCCACCTATGACACAACATTTTCTTTCGCTTCATTTCTAAAATACCACTATTTGAGAACAGTTTTGTAGCGGCTAGTGATTTGAAATGATACACCTTAAACGGTATTCTTGATTTCAGACCTACCGCCAACTTTCATAAAGAACAAAATTTTCTGAGAAATGGATAATAGAAGACTTTCCCACATGATGCGGATTTTCCTGGACACACTGTATATACTGTATATAGGGTATAGTGTGTTTACTTTTTCTGTTTTGATGGCAGCACGTCAGGGGCGGATCCAGAATTTTTTTTTGGGGGGGTTCAAATTAAATATTTATGATAAATTGTGTTGTACACAAATACTGGAAATTGGCATGTGCACGAAACTGATATTTCGGGGGGGTCCAGGTCCACAAAACTACCCCCTAAATCCGACCCTGCAGCACGTCTTTTATTTATATACAAAGCACTGACAGGGCGGTCCGGATATTAAAATTAGGTGCAAAGGGAGGCAAATTTTGTTGGCGGAGGCGCAAAATTAGTATATTAGCCCTTATGCCACTCACCGCGAAGGTTGTGCTAACCTTTTATAGGCATTGATTTCTGGTAATAAAAATGAGGTTAATTATGAATTTCAATTTTATACAGGTTGTGTTTTATGGACGGTATTAGCCCTTATGCCACTCACCGCGGACACTGAGCTTACCCTTTCTAGGCATTGACTTCTGCGAATAAAAATGAGGTCCATTAGGAATTCCAATGTTACACAGGGTTGTGTTATTTGGGCCTCCTCTGTGGTCAATATTTACGTTATATTTAGAAAAACAAAAAAAAACCGTTTTATATAAAAGTTACTGGGATCATCGTTTTCTATAACACATTGCATAACACGATCCCAGTATCTTCAAAATATTTTACTCATACAACTATATGTTACCTTATTGCATGATTCAATGTTGAACATGTGTGTTAATCCTACTGTTAAATAACTTTATTACTAATTTCCGTCATAATATGTAATAGAAATAGAAATGTATTTATTCAGCACCAGATTATACATCGGCCACATCAAAGTAAGCAATATGCAGAATAGACAAACACAGTATATGACAAACAATTAATTTCATCTGGTACAATCACGAAAAATAGTCATAATTTAAAATAAAGAAACAGATTCAAACTTGGAACAAAACTACACATTAAAAAAGTTCTTTACACTGCAAACACATTGTTCAGTAAGATATCCATAATAATCATTTACAGTGGACAAAATATGCGTGCTGCTAGCATTACATCACATTGGTCATTTGTTTTTATTTTTATAATACTAAAGTTCAAGCTTTAATCCTCCGTGTAAGCCAACTCAACTACAACTGTAGCGCCAATTAATATTAATTGTGGGCCCAAAAATATCAAACCTCAAAAATGTGCCTTTCTCACAATATGAATCCGGTTGTGTCCGGCGGATGCTTTTACTGTTATCTTTTAAATCTCCATGAGACAACAAAACGAAGTGACCTATCACACTCTTTTATAAAATATATTGATAAAAATCAATATCAACCAATAATGTCTGATCACAGTTTGTCCGCACATTTCCACATATTTTGTAATCTTCAATACTATAGACTTTTGTGCAGTGCCAGTGGTTTTATTGTGGTTTTTACAGCATTTTATGGTGTGAAAGAGTACGTAGATTTCAACAATTTAACTGTATACGGGTGTTCCATTATATCAAATGAAAAGCGCTTACAGTGTTTCAGATACCCCGGATCAAAGTTTATATAATATTTTTGAAAGATGTCCATGAAACATGGGTCATGATTATCTGATTTTTTTGTATGTATTCGTTAACCTCGGTAATCGCTAATCACAGATATCTTCTGCGGTTTTCTACCATTATCTGCACAAAGAAAAAAAAATTAGTTTAAAACGAATGCGTTGAGAAGTTACCCTCAACAGTTATCAACAAACTTTTTGTTGAATGATACAGTATTGGAAAGCACATAATTCCCTGATTCTTCACATAATTAGGACAAAAAAAAAATGAAATAAAAGTTGATTTTTTCGTAATTTTGCCGAAATTGCCGGTAGCATATCTGAGCTACCTATGACACCACTATCTCAATGACCCTACCCTTGCATTAGTAGAAAGTGCAAGTCTGTAAGTACTCTCTATAGTTTTGCCCGATAAAAATTGTAATAAAAAAAAGGAATATTAGTGTTCTGAATGACCAATAGCTGAGATATGCTACCGGAATTTAATTTTTATTTTGGACTAATTAAGTTTTTTTTTTAACGGGCAAAACTTTCGAACGCTTTTCAATGATATATCATTAAAACTTTCAAGTCAAATAAAGATGGATGATATAGTGGCAGACAAAGCTGGTTGCCGCAAATAAATTATTTCCTTGGTAAGATTTATACAATTCGTATTAGTTACCGTATTAGTATGAACAGTTAATCAATTTAAATTCAATAACAGAATACGTATTCTCAAAACTGTACTGTACGTTCTCTTAAAATAAAAAATCTTTCCTTCTTGTTTGATAATTTAGTACTTAATAAAATCGAATGTTGATTAAAAATATACATTTTGATATAATCAAATTGTAGTTTAGTTTCAAATTCGGTACATATTGCGACCGTAAATTAAATATATTTTTTTTTAATATAATAATCTTTCTTTAGGAAGAATATTGTAAGAAAAATTTGTAGACTTATTGCAATTGTTCCTCTCTACGGAAATCTTTAGTAAAAGGCAAACGATTTATTTTCAAGTAAAGGAAAACCAGAGTACTGTTCGCCTTCAATATACTCACATACCACGCCATGTGTGACTAGAGCGCCATCTCCTCGCCAGTAAACATACCGATAATTACGCCATAATTTATACATAATCTTTAATCTATTCAAACATCTATTTCTTTTTCTTTCAAATAAAATATATTCATCTTCCTCAATTCCAATATTTATTTCCGATCAAAGCAGATTTATTGCATTCTTTCTGAAATCAACCCAAAGAATTTCTACTTTCAGAAAGTACGGAAAACTGTGGTGTACAAGTATCCTCTTTTCAGTGACAACTATTTCATTTTTGCTTAAGATTTTTTTTAAACAATTTAAACTGTAGGAAAATTTGCTCTTTTCTGTAAAAACTATTTCTTTATATATAGTTAAGAAATATTTCAAACAAAATATTTCTTACAACATATCCAGCTCATGCTTTTTAATTTAAAAATTCATATTTGTTTTGGTCATCTATTCTTCTCTACAAAGTCTAAATAAATTTCTTTAGGTAAGCAAACAATCGATATCGTACTAATAATAGCTGCAAACAGGCGTCATGCAGTAAATAAGTTTCCCTGAAGTCGTATCTCAAGTAACAAATTTGGTCAAAATATCACGTGGAGCCTTGGAGGAGACGGAATAAAAGTTTAACCCGGTGTGCTTCGGGCGTGATTTGTCCGGTCTGAGACGGGCTTCTGAGATCGTGAGCGCAGAGATGACTTAACAAGATACGGCGGGTGGAATTCCACCGGAACCTCCGTCTTCGTCTCGCCTATCTATAGGTAATTGTTGCCGTCTCAACCTCATTATCTCACCTCGCCTGCCCATTCAGCTCTTGGGAACAACCAAACAACTGCCAAACCGAACCAACGAACCATCTAGGTCCGATGATTCCAGGCCTCTCACACCAGGGCACGCACTATCTCAAATATTTACATATCTTACGAATACACACAACTGCTGCTACCTCTTCTATTTGTTCATATGTAATTGTTACCTAAAGTTACATACACAAACCGGCACCCTACATACCTGGATTACTTTCACGCTTAGATAAAGGTAGACAACCTGAAGAAAATGTATGTAGTTTATGATTATGGGCAGTGTTATAATAAAACGTCAGTCGCAGTATATTGAAATACTTACAAAACTATGTTTCTATTACTTTCCGATGAGTACATTAAAAGAAGTATTGTAATCGACGGCAAAAATTGAGATCTCAGTGGAAATACGCACTGTGGGGTCCCCCAAATCGATTGTACAGTCGATTGTGCATACATAATGGTTTCTGGAAAATCCAAAGAATCAACCGAAGAAAAATTTGTGTTGATAAAATAAAATATCCGGGGTGGTCCCTACCGAACTTTCCGACTAAATCGTTGACACATTGAAGTGTTAAGCAAATTTGAAATTATTAAATCTCGTAAAACTGCAACCACTCTGCGGACCCTAACCATAACGTCTAGGGCTATGGGTTCTGTCAAACTGCTTCTATAAATACTTATAGCACCTAAACCGCTCATCATATTGATCTGAAAATTTGTACACATTAAAGGACCTATATACATTATTTAAAGTCACTGGAGATTGGATGATAAACTGGTATGAGTTTGAACTCAATCGGATGAATCCTTCAGAAGACGCATGCAACATTGCCACTTCCGTTTGTGAGATTGTCACCAAAAACAATCCATTTCGTCGCTCGGTAATTCTAAATAAGTACATATACCAACTTTCAGCCCGATCAGTTGTTCCGCTTGTGCGCTATCGTGTTCACAAACACACATAAATATATACATATATACATTTTCCAGAAATCAAAACGGGTATTTCCGCTGAAATCCCAAAAAAATCTCTCGATTACAATTCTCTCTTTTACAAACTTACTTTACAAACTACTCCCAGGGTAGTAGTCGAAAAGTAAAACTACTAACTATTTCCCATAATTAATCGAGAGAATTTCTATCTGTTCACCGCACCATCTTGTAGAGGACTGCAGTACTTTTAACTATTACGCATATTTAGCAAAATGCTTGAACCGGTTCTGTATTTTTTTTATATTGTGTATCCAATTTCTAACATAGGATTTCAGCGTTTGTTCATAATAATGGATGTATAATAATAACAGGTTATTAAGGTAAGTAAAGTACTTTTGTTCGGCCAAAGAAAGAAAACAGTTCATCCTACCTAAACGATACCTTTCAGAGTGTTACATTTTTTAAATATGGTTTTACATTATCGAAAACTAATTTCGCACAAATAAAAGCAAAATTGACATCAACTAAAACTAATAAATCACTCGCAAATTTTACCTTTGTAGTAATGTTAATTATTAAAATTTAAAATTATGTCTTGTGCAAAATTTTCTTTTGGTCTCCGGCTTTTGGTCTCCGCTTGATGCGTATTGCATAATCTGTCAAGTCAAATTAAACCAAAAAAATACCATAATATGGCGTGAAAAATACCATAATATAAAGTTACAAGATAACCCTAATGTAATGTTTTTTAGCTCTCCTGTCATAGCTACGCTTTTTAGCTCTCCTGTGTCATAGCTACGCTTTAAGCCGACGATATGCTTTCGGTATTGCGAATTTTGTAAAATTATATAGTAAAATTTCTCAGTCGCATATTAACCAGAGCCAACCCGAGCAAAAATAAGCCTCCTGCAAAATTTACTTGCCGAATTTTAGAAAAGACGTAGACATCAAAATATAGATTTATCTACCTATTTTCGCATCTCTATTATTACCATAGCATAGATTTCTATTTTTTATCTATGGTTCCAGTGAAAATGTCGACTGAAAGAGTTAGAGTGAAATAAATATGTATAATAATAAATAAACATAAAAGGTATAGACTGAAGCATAATAATGAAACATATAATGAAGCATAAATATGAAAATCAGAGAAGAGTTGAAGAAATATCCAACATGAAGTTCCAGGTTCGAATCCTGGGTGAGACTATCGTCTTCAATTTCTTCGATTTTTACTTTGCGACTAGTAGCTTTTTTTAATGAAAAAGAGCGGAAAGGATTAGAAAATCCCATCACCACCCCGCTGTCGGGTATCACCGATTCTGCCGACAGCGACATCTTCCTTTATGATTTCGTTCTAAAATTAAAAAGTATTGAATGCAAGTTTATCTCTTTCACTCTTTTGGGTTGGGTACAAGCGTTACTTTCGTAATATTAAATAAACAAAATCAAAATTACAATTACCTTGCTGCTACCTACACCAACTAGTACCCTAGAAGGAAAGTATTGTAATCGACGGAAAAAATATCGAGGTTTCCGCGGAAATATGCGTTTTGGAGTGCCTTGAATCCAATGATTCCTGGAAAATGTTTGTATGTATGTGTGTATGTCTGCATATATGTAATATGTATGCCAATTTACAGATCAATGAGACGAACGGTTTAGGCGCTATAAGCTTTTATAGAAGTATGTAACTTGACAGCATCCATAGCCTTCGTCGCTGTGTTGCGGATGGTCAGATTTTGACAAACGTCAGTTCCACTGACATTATATGACATCATGACTGACATGACATGACATGACATTATGTCAATATGAACAAAATCAAAATTATAATTACCTTGCTGCTACCTACACCAACTAGTGACCTAGAAGGAAAGTATTGTAATCGACGGAAAAAATATCGAGATTTCCGCGAAAATATGCGTTTTGGAATCTCCTGAATACATTGCAATGATTTCTGGAAAATGTTTGTGTGTATGTGTGTTTGTGTGTATGTCTGCATATATTTAATATGTATGCCAATTTACAGATCAATGAGTAGAACGGTCTAGGCACTATAAGCTTTTACAGAAGTAACTTGACAGCATCCATAGCCTTCGTCGCTGTGTTGCGGATTGTCAGATTTTGACAAACGTCAGTTCCACTGACATGATATGACATCATGAGTCACGCTATGTTAAAGTGCGTTTACATACATACAAGAAACGCTCGCGAACGTTCGCGAACGTCTGCGAATACGCAGTGTGAACGCTTCAGCGTGCGCGAACGAGCGCAAACAAACTCCGGCGCGCACGAACGAGCGCGATCCGATCGTTGTTGGTACATCAAAGGAATTCGCGCGTTTTTGTTTGCGCAGTTTGGACGGCAACCTAATTACCAGCGAACATTCGCAGCAAACATGTCGAAAATGTGGAATCATGAAAAATTAAGTTAGTTAATTGATTTGTACAAATGTAAGGAAGAATTATGGAATCCAAACAACAGTAATTACCATATTAAACAATCTAAATACTGTCCATGGTTAATTAATTTAAGGTACTACCGAATTCGTGTGTTCAACATGGAACACTGACAAACACAAACGAACAGAGTTCGCTTGCACATATGTCAACGACACCGAAGAATATGTTTGCGAACGTTTGAGAACGTTTGCGAGCATTTCTTGCATGAATGTAAACGCACTTTTAGCATTAGGCAATATATTGTGAATAGTATGTATATATATATATATATATATATATATATATATATAGCGGTTATGCCCAAAAAAAGATAATCCTTTTTACTATATTTATATATATATATATATATATATATATATATATATATATATATATATATATATATATATATATATATATATATATATATAGTAAAAAGGATAACTGATAACTGTCATTTTTTCAAAAAAGTAGAAAAGATAATCCTTTTGACTATATTTATATATATATATATATATATATATATATATATATAGTTTTTCTCTCAATACGTGTTTGATCATGTTCACCGTTAAATTGCGGCGAATATATACAAGCCGGTTAATTTGATAACGAGTAAATGATTCATCACAATTACCAAATTGTTGGTGATTATGAACAATCACCAGTGGTTATGTAGATTGCATTTTACATAAAATACTACTGGTAGATTTGTTACAGCCTACATGGTTTAGACAGAGATTTTTGTTGTTGAAAGTTTGCGGTGCTGGTGTATCATAATGTAAAGAGATTATTTATGTGATTATATACTTGTAAAATTTACTGTCTTTTATTTGCCTTTTGTTTGTGTAACGTGTATCGTAACAAAACAGCAAATTGGATTGTAATTTACTGTTTCATTACAATCTATGAACTGTCGTAGTTTAAGGTAAGTATCTTGAGTTGGTTTAAAAACTGTGTCTAAAGGTCTCAACGTCCAGCGGATACCAGAAGCGAGGGCGACTTATGTACGTTCTGGCAAAAATATAAAAAAATCTCACTTGGTTGAGTGATAACTGTCATTTTTTCAAAAAAGTAGAAAATCGACATCCTTTACCAAATCCTTAGTTACTGTGGCAACAAAGGTCCCAATTTACTTGCGTTTTTTTGCTAATATAAACTTAAATAATCGTACCATTAAACGCAGTCGCAAATAGATAACAACAATAATTGTGACATTGATAAAAATAAGATAGTTTTTTGAGTGGTGGTTTGAAAAAATTTTGTCACTTAAATTTGACTATTACAGAAAAAATATATACATGCTCATACGCGTGCATTTGGACGAGCTTGTATTCGTGCTGAAAGCAAACAATTCGAGTATTTGAAATTTTAAAATAAAAGCACCTTTTTTCACAGATTCGTCTTCTTAGTACTATTAAAATTGAAAGTTGGTGTTTCAAATTCTCCTAAAATCCTATATTGTGTAAGTTATTAATTATTTTATGCACAGATCAGATCTCATACAGAATGTCGCGAAAGTCAACGTTAAGCGGATACCAGGAGCGAGGGCGGTTTATGTACGTTCTGGCAAAAATAGAAAAAAAATCTCCAAAAACCCATTTTTTCCTTTCATACTTTTCGTTTTATTTTTCAATTTATTTCCTCAATTGGTTAATTGGGCTAGGTTGAGTTTCTTGCAATAATTTGAAAAAAATTCTCAATTTTTTTGAGCAATAAAGGAGCAAGTGTTGTACCTTTTTGAAATCTTAACTAAATGGGCCATTCCACTCCCATTCTACTCCCATTCACTTCCACGCCCATTCTAACCAATCAATTTTACCGGTAATTATATCGGTAAAATTACCGGTAATTTTAATGTGTTATAAAATACCGGTAATTTATACTCACGGTAAAATTACCGGTAAAGATAACGGTAAAATTACCAGCAAAGTTCTCATTTTATAAATTACCGCTAATTTTGCGTCACTAAATATATGTACAAGCATTTGCCGTGGTAGAAGCGTTCGACATGAACAGAGATTCGTCTTCTTAGTATTATTAAAATTGAAAGTTGGTGTTTCAAATTCACCTAAAATCCTATATTGTGTAAGTTAGCGTAAAGATATGTTGTTGTGGGTGAAAGTCGTCTGACGCAGGGGTTCCATTCCACCTGTTCTTTATGATTACGAACGTAAAGTAGCGAAAGTTGAATGTCACTAAATTTTTCGTTCAGATAGCGAAACGAATAGCGAATTCGTTTATCGAAATAGCCCCCCAGTCTTGGGTGGCATAATAATTTCGGTTGCTGTCCATACAGGGACATACTTTAATCTAAATGCTGGATTTATTTCTCATGTACTCTAGATGAGAGCTTTGTTGGATAGCTGTTTAATGATTTCTTCAGTGACGTGATTTATTTTATACATTGCAACGAGCTGGATGATTTATTCGTCCTGAAAGATTTCTGCTAGATTGTCTGCAAAGTATCAGTTTTTTTGTCATGGTCTCTTATCCATTTGGCATCTTTCTATCAAGCTTCTTTATCGGGACTCAGTTTTGCTGAGTACGATTCTGATGTTGCCCCTTTTAGTTTCAGTACTTCCCGTTTCAGTGGTTGGGATTTACTGCACAATGTGTGAGCAATCCCGTTCAATTAAGTACGCGCTGTGAAGAAGATAATTCTGGAAACGGACACTAAATCCAATTTGTGTGTGCATGCGTAATAAAAGTCTGCGAAACTTAATAGATAGGACACCTACATATGATTAAGGACCGCAAGTAGATGTTCAAGGATCCAGTAGTTGGCCAAGATAACCGAACACTTACCTGAACAAAAGAAAAGCTTATACAAAACAACATAACTCAAAAATGGGAGTGTAAAGTAAAAACAAAGAGAATTTATTGTTATCGTTGGTATATTGGAGAATTACTCAGTTTAGAATTTGTTCAGTAATTCTCAATACATATTTGTTTAGTTGTGAATTGTTTAGTTGCCGGTGATTTTCCTGTTTTAGATTTTGGTTGATTTGGATTTTGTATTTTAAATATTCATTTTATATGTATGAAGTTGTTTGTGGTTCCTCGTTATCATTTTGTTTGTAATTTAAAATGTCGTTTTAAAGAAGGTGTTGGTGGAACAGGAACGGAAAAGATAGGATCGACCCTAAATGTATAAAAATCACTTAATGAGCAAATAGACAAGTATTATTATCGATTGGGGTAAACCTGCAATACCTAAAAGAAAGAAAACAAGAACTAAAGAGATTTGTGTGGTTGGGTGTATCCCTGTCCATCGGTAGGACTCTTACAACTTTGCCGTTGCCAGGATGGTAAACGTTGGTTACGACACACAGGTGTACTAACGTAGTGGAGGTTTCCCTGTCATTCGATGGTGCTCTTGCCACGTTTACCGAGTACACTATGAGGGGCTCATGGATTTAGGATTGGGTTACAAACCCCGTCACTGCGAAAACCGTCCATTTCCTTTTTGCCTTTTTGCCAAGACATCCGGTTTTCGTATAGATAAAATTATAATGGGCAACATAAACAGATCCTACCAAAAATACATAAATAATACAGTAAGCATACACATACTTTGTAAAAAAACAAAAAAATATACTATAGCCAACTCGGTTTATAGATCTCGATACAGAACCCTTCGAGATATCTTGTCCCGCTTATAAAGAGGTGTTATTTCTTCTTATCTGACTCTTACCTTTGGAGGAACCATCAATTTAACATACTGAAATAAAATGGAGTAACCATTAAATAGACTAAACAAAAAAAGAACTATTGATAACAATAATATACAGCAACATAAAAAAATCTGGTGGAGGCGCCGGACTGACAACCAACAATTTATATAACTTTGCAACTCAGTGTAGGCGGTGGAACAGTTTAAGATTCAAACTGATAAATTTCTTTGCAAGAATTTACGTCGAG
Organism: Aphodius granarius; assembly: GCA_963971325.1. NCBI lineage: Eukaryota > Metazoa > Arthropoda > Insecta > Coleoptera > Scarabaeidae > Aphodius > Aphodius granarius. The sequence continues at coordinate 18,471,256 of OZ020221.1, forward strand.
ATCCTACAGAATACATATAAACATTAGGACCGAGACGATCGGTAATACGATACGGACCAGAGTGTAACAGGCAAAATTTGGCAGTTTGCTTAGCACCAGCATCACACAGTGGCGGCTCGTGATAGATTTAATTGGGTGGGCAAATTATCAATGCAGTTTTAAGGACTTATTTAATGAAGTGTTACTCTATGTTATTAACTAAATATTACAAATTTGAACCGACATATTTTTAAGAAATAGTTAACGGCAAGAACCATCGAGAAGGTCGTAACGAGTAAACACTATAACCCTAATAAAACGGCCGAGTTTTTGCGCGAATTTGTTGCATGCGCTATTGCCCATTAGAATACGTTTATGCTATGGTATGGGGTTATCTGCCTAGGTCTATGACGTCACGCATGCATTTTTCGCTACCCCCACTCCTCCGGCTTGTTGGACAGTTTACGCGTTTGCAATAGAAAACCGTCACGGCTGGTGACTCGAATCTCGATTGCCACCCCGACCTGGTAATTTCGGTTGCATACACTACCGTTATTTATCAATTCTACGGCCAGTAGCGTAGCAGCGTTGGATTTTATTATGTATTCTATATAATAATGCAGGCATATAGACAGTGGTTGTAAGGAATTTATATTAGGCAAATACTTAACGACAACAAATATTGTATTAATAACGTCCAAATATAAATGTGAAACACTGCATACCAGTACCAGGTGATCCAATATTTTTTGAGTGGCCACTGCCCACCCTGCCACCCCTGACGAGCCGCCACTGGCATCACATATGGCGGCCTCTCGTAAAAGAACGCAATCACTAACTTCTAAAGTATGAGAATAAGTCCTTAGGTAACATTTTCGTTCCTCTGTTGCTCTTTTTAAGGTTGCCCGGAAGTAATTTTGGGTTTCTATAAGAAAAGAACTCTCTTGATTGGACGAAGTAGGAAACAGAAGGAGTAGCGCCTTATGCGAGGTTTCTGTTAGAAGGAAATGCTTATTGTGGTAGTAAATATGTTGGTAGGTCGTACTAAAACTTCCAACAAGCGTCGGTTAATGAAATTTTCAGTAAATATCTGGGGTGGCCCTCATCCAACTTTTCGACTACAACGTTGGTACAACGAAATGTCTTCAATTTTTACTTCAATTTTTTTAAACCAGAGCCACTCTGGACCCTACCTAACGTCAGTTTCAGTGACACGACGACATTTTCCATACTGACATTTAATGTCATGTTATGTCAGTGGCATTGACGTTTGGCAAAATCTGACAATTTGGAATAGAGCGACGAAGGCTGTGGTTTCTGTCAAACTGCTTCTATAAAAGCTTATAGCACCTAAACCGTTGGTGAACCCGACATCTTGGAAGAGCAACATTGCACTATTTTCACTGATCACAAGCTGTTGATTTACGCCTTCGATCAGCGACGAAACAGACTTCCTCCGATTCAACTGAATCAACTCACTTACATCTCACAGTTTACCACTGACATGCAGCACATCAAAGGCGAAGCAAATATAGTTGCCGATACCCTCTTTTAAGTGGAAACCATCGAATCAAATTATTTCGGCTATGACAACCTCGAAAAAGCTCAAAAAAGAGACCAGGAATTACTGAAATGTGAGGGTGAAATGCTTTCCACAACGTCATGCCGTGAGGACAGAACGCCATCTTCGGATATCTTGATTCAACTGCGAAGAACTACGCAAAATTTACAGCCAGCTCAACCACGTCATAATTCCACCTTTAAGCCATTCATGCAGCGATGTTTTTCTTAGAGATGATTCGATCAGAAAAGTACTACAACCTCCTTACAGCGGTCCTCATGGAATATTGAAAAGAGAAAACCTTAGTTATTGGTGGCAATGATAAAGAGATTAAAGTGAGTCTCGATCGAGTCAAACCGGCGTTCATTCTAACCATAACATATCCATTTGTTGATGTTGCCTCCAAGGACTGCAGACCTCAGAAAACAGCAGAGCGTATTTGCTTCTTCATTCCCTGATCCCCGGTATTCGAAGGGGACTGATGCGGCGGTCAGGCTTCCTGTGGCCTGATCAAGGTGAAGATAGGAATCAAACGACTGGAAAGGTGACCATGGACAGATACATACAACTGTCGATATAATTTCTCACGTATTAATCCTAGTAGTTATTTCAATAAATTAACTTTTCATAATTGACTATAATTTCCCATAAGCGTTTATAGGAACAGTCTGACAGATCCAGAACCTTCGTCGCTGTAGTTGCAGATTGTCAGATTTTGACAAACGTCAGCGGTCACTGACATGACATGACATTAAATGTTATTCTAACAGTGACGTTAGGTTATAGTGTAGAGTGGTAGTGGCTTCACGAAATTGAATAATTGTAAAGGTCTTTAAACACTTCATTATGACACCGATGTAGTCGGAAAGTTGGGTGGGGACCACCCGAATTTTTATTTTCTGACTATAAATATTGAAGGAAAGTATTGTAATTGATGAAAGAAATTTTTTTTACAGATTTAGCCGATTTTGATAAAACTGATAACATATTATATTCCGGTGACATTAAAATATGCATACCAATTTACTGATCAGTGGGATGAATGGTTTAGGCGCTGTAACCGTTTATAGAAGCAGTTTGATAGTTGTCGTAGTTTTAGTCGCTATGATTGCGAACTGACAAATCAATTTAATGTTACTGAAATGAAGTCGGGATTCAGAGAGTGGCCGTGGCTTCAAAAAGTTGAATTATTACTGAAAGTATTTATACTTCAATGTGCCAACGAGGTATCGAATTGTCCCTAGAAGCACCCTAGAAAAAAAGTATTGCAATCAACGGAAAAAAAAATATTTCCAGATTTCAGCAGAAGTAAACGTTTTGAGGTCCCTTGCAAATCTTTGAATCATATGCCTAATTGTAGGTAATTAATAGGGGTAGCTACCCTGGGATGCTAAAAGTTTTGCTCACTGAATTACAGCATTCCTTATGGCTTATAGCTTATATGATCATCATGTGCACTCACCTCATAACAAGGAATCCACTGACCGAATCCGCTAGGAGTTTTGCTCAATAGATAACACCTCTTACATGATCATGATGTGGACTTACCACATAAGCAGCAATACGTCGGCGAACAGACAAAATTATGAACAACTTTTGTAAATATGCTTCATAACTTTGTTCTTCTGTTCTTCACAGTTTTTACAGTGATCGAGAAGGTGACACAGAAATTTTCCATCGGAGCGGTAGGTGTAGTGTTCATAGTACCAGTGACACTTAATAGCGGGGCACCATATCATGCCAAAATGGGTCCAATTACAGCAGTGTACAACTGCAGAGTAAAGTTTGAAGAAACGAATCGGACAGCTGCAGAACCTTGGTAGTTCAGGTTTCTATTTTGTTTCTTTTCTTTTTTTAATTGAACCATAACTGTATTGGCAGGACTAACTGATAGAATACTCTCGACATTAACGTTTAAGATCATATTGTAATCCGTAGGAGCAATATGTTACCATATTCACCCGTTACAAGAATGAGAAGATTGTCAGCGAAGAAGATGGAATGTGGTCAGTATTGCCCAAAGACAAAAGTATTGGTCCAATACAGGCTCAATCATTGTGTGCTACTTGGGTTGCTTGGTAAAATTATTCTAAAGGCCGTTTGAGCGAGTGTAAATTCACGCCAATTGTTAATATATAGCATTATGTATTATTCCATTAAAATGTAGAATGAACACTCTAAAATAAATGTACTGAAATAAACCCTTGATACGTACAGGAATTTTGTCACGAGTAGGTAAGTACCGACAGTAAAAAGTGACGGCAATTTTTCTCCACCACCCCCATGGCGGGAAAATGACGGCTGCGCCCGCTCGGTCCATTATTTCATATCGAATAAGCTAATTTTCAAATCTCTTTGATGGCACGTACTGCCGTTAAAATATTATAGATTCACTTCGATTTTCAAAGCCAGTAACGGACCTTCATGTACGATTTATTTTACGGCCTGAAAAATAAATATAGACTACGATACAACACATAGTTTAAATCCGAAATTTGTAGTATATTAATTAATTGAAACCGATTTCCATTTTTACTAATTATTTGAAAAATCCGCTTCCTCGACATGTAACCGTTTATTGCATAGAATACTCCTTCAAGAGGCTATGCTAGGTACATAATGTATGGGAGAGGGGGCAGTTTTGAACAAACGTTCATCATTCATCGTTTATTTATAATATAAATTATTTAGTAGCTGATTAGTATCTAATTTAAACTCATCTAGTATTCAGTGCTATTGGGATATAGTATATGTTTTGTTTTAATTTTATGTTCTATTTTTTCAATAATGCGTTTATCTGCAAGAACATTTTGAATTGTCTGGCACATAATCATCACGTCTTGCCGGTAGCAACAAGAACATAGAGTTCTGATTTTTGTACATATATTTCGCACCTCACGACATCGTGCAATAATAAATTGATAAAAACCTCCCAATTTCCGTATTCAAAACTGCCTCCTTTCCTCTATGTACTGCCGTACTCATCCGTACTTGCAACACTCGGAACCAAACTACCCTTAACAACAGTACCATTTGTTTTTTCGTGACACAAATCTATCCGCTAGTTGATGGCATGAAAAAGTAAACAGCAATTTCTTTTGATGAGATATCATCAATTGTTGAATACATTGTGTTTGGGTTATTGCCCTTTTGACTAAAAATGACTTTTGTACAATAATAAAGATGCGTAACAACGTACTTTTACGTATTTTTTTACATTGAAAAAGTCACCCGTGCTATACCCACTAACACACATAACAACAAATAACATCGTCGCTGTTTAGCGTTTTACCCAATTCGAATTTAATTGTTAGAATTGCTAATAAAATAAATATTTTGTCACTGGATTTACTGGAATGTCGGATTTTAAAATATTTATATTATTACTTTAAATTTGGAGAATGATCTTTCCTCAGTGGTCGGTGTAATTTATTTGAATTTAAACACTGTAATATTTGTAGTATAAAGTTACTGTAAGATAAAACTCGGCTACCAATTTATACTTCATTAAATACATTTGTTACATACAATGTTTGTCACTTTGTGTTCTTTCTTAATATGTTTTATCCGAATTATACAGCACACATATAATTTACACATAATGAAAGCAAAACAATCTGAACATTAATAAATAGAGTGTATCCGATTATCCGAATTATATAGCACACACATAATTTACATATAATGATAGCCAATCAATCTGAAGATTAATAAATAGAGAACTTAACCATTAAAATACAGAGAACTTAACAACAAAAAAATAGGAAACGCACCATCGCAGTAATATCATCGATGTATCACGACAATAAGTTGCTCCAAAATTCTCCGGCGGAATACTGAACCGACACCGGACGTGACAACAAGGAGAGATTGCATCTACACAAGACTCATTCATTAACCGTGCGATTGGAAAGCAAAATCCACGTTTAGAGAATTCAGTTAGATGCACAGGCACTGCATAGCTTGATTTATAGTGCCGTAACTGTAACACGTAACCGTACCCGCAACCGTGCGATCAATGTTGCGCTTGCCTGAACTTAACGTAGAAACGTTACGGTCACTATAAACAGCGTCAAAGAAGCGTGCAGGGTCAACTTTTCTACGTTACGGTTAAGTGTTACGGTTACGGCACTATAATTCGATCTTAATGCTGTCCCGGTTACGCATATCCACGCTGTGATTATCACCATTGAATTTAATTTTCTTGTGCTCCCTTGATGTTAAAATTTTGTAGAAAAAGTGGAAAAAATATCTGGGGTGGCCTTCATCCTACTTTCCGACTATAACGTTTGTAGAATCATATGTCCAAACACTTTTGCAATTATTTAATTTTGTAAAGCCATAGCCAATCTGGACCCTACCTAACGTCAGTTTCTATGACATAATGAAATTTGTCAAAATCTGACAATTTGCTACCACATCGACGAAGGCAGTGGATTCTGTCAAATCGCTCCTATAAAAGCTTATAGCGGCTAAACCGTTCATTGATCTGTAAATTGGTATACATATTTAAAGTTATAGGAATGTGAGCTGGTATCAGTTTGGCCAAAATTGGATGAATCCCTAAGAATACGCATGTCACATTTGCCACTTCCGGTTGTCAGATTGTCACCAGTTTGCCCCCCGGTAATTCTAAATACGTATGCAAAATTTGAGCCCGATCAGTTGTTCCTTTTGGACGCTATCGTGTTCACAGACACAGAGTTACATTTTCCAGAAATGCAATGGACTCAGGCCAAAATGCGTATTTCCGCTGAAATCTCGATTTTTTCCCGTCGATTCCAATACTTTCCTTCTAGGGTACTAGTCGGAAACTAAAAACAAATGTGGCACATTTAGATTGTTCGGTATGGTTAATTCTCCCGCGCGAAACTACCATTTTGTATGAGCGCATGCGCCGGTCATGTGCCCACCGCTAGCGTTGTATGACGATGTAGTGTGATGCACACGACCATTGCTGTTGCAATTATTAAACATTTGCATACAATTATGGTGTCACTTCGATCTCTTCCGCCATGTGAAGTATGCTATACGAAATTGCCAAGATTAATAAAATTCCATAGATCTTTTTAATTCTCTTAATAACAACAGAAATACGTCTTTCTTTTATTATACGATGTGAGGAGTAAGTTCCCATCACCTTACGTAATAGTCTAAATATCGGCGCGGGGCTTTCTGACGTGTGTATTTAATCTTAAGTAAAAAACATCTGAGGCCCCGCGTAGATAATTAGTAAATAACCGGTTTTCTTTGGGCGACTTGGTCATGTGCTCACCAGGGTTGTTATGTTTAAATCATAGGAATTAAAGTATTGTTTGAAAACATGAGATGTGTCTGAGAGAAATCAAGACGAATACGTTTGTTTGTACAAAAGGGATGGAGATAACGACAGAAAAGGAAGCAGTTATAAGCGAAGTCAACAAGGTGATTGGGGATGTACAAGGAGATGAATGCGAGGTGGGACAACCATACAGGCAAAGCATGCAGGCAGTAACCATACGAATAACAAAAGAAAAAGGGAGGAAATTATTGGATGGAAAAAGGATTAGAATAGGGCTGGCTTTATGTCAGATCGAAGAAAAAACAGAAATTAAAATATGTCTGCTGTGCTGGTCACCCCTTCACATCGCAAATGATTGCACAAATGAAAGCCGGCGTTGATGGTGCTACAACTGTGGCGGTGAGGGACACAAGACGAATGAGTGCGGAAATGAAACGAGATGTCCGGACTGCGACATTACCGGATATAGAGCAGGAACTGTAAAATGCCCAAAATACCTGACACTCTTGCAACAAGCAAAACGACTACAAAAACCATCTTATACTAAGAAATAGAAGAAAAGAAAGAAGAGGCAACAGGGATAGAATACGAGGTGTGCGACGACACTCTGACGAAAGTGAGGGAGAAGGTACAACAGAAACTGGCAGAAGAACGAGAGAATATAAACGCAGAGGAAGATAAAGGAAGGAACGAAAAAAAGAAAGAAACAAGACCCTCAGAAAGATCAGAGAGGAAGACACCACAGCAAAAAAAACGCGCAAAAAATGCAACAGATGAAACTCTACCATCTAAACTGTAACTGACGATGGGATGCTCACGACTTACTAGAGTACCAGGCAGGACAGGAAAGAACATATGTCATTCTTGTACAAGAACCCAACGTACAACGATCTGCGAAGTTGAGAACGGACGAGTGGGGTGACTGTTTTGTGCAGCTGCGAGTGGCGGAAATCCCCGAGCGGTGGTGGCAAGAGGCTTTGTGGGGGTAGAACTCGGCCCCTATTGTTTGTTGGAACTTTCGCTATTGTCCGCCTACTTCTCCCCAAACCAGCCAGATGATGACTTTACTGTTTTACTGGACCAGTTGGAAACCTGCATAAGAAAATCAGCGAAACCGGTGGTCATTGGTGGTGACCTCAACGCAAGAATGGAGTCAATTGGAGACACATGCACCAATAGCACAGGTAAGGCACTAGAAGAATGACTCGCAAAAAATAAACTGCTACTAAAAAACAACCTCGGAATTACAACGTTCAGGGGGTACAGAGGTTCGTCATTGATCGACCTGACCATCGTCACGGAAAGACTCTATGAATCGGCGACCAAATGGAGAGTGGAGGAAGGACAAGAAATGCTGAGCGACCACGAACTAATTACCTTCACAGTTGGTAAAACGATACCCGCCAAAAGAACTGAACGCAAACTGAGAGGTTGGAAGGCTACCGAGGAAGGACTCAAGAGACTGAGAACCGACTTCCAGAACACTACCACAAAAAAAACGACGATCCAGATAGCGTAATGAAAGAAATCATCAGTGCATGCGATAGAAACCTACCGAAAAGAGGTGCTGGTCCAGGACAACAGGAGAAATATTGGTGGACTCCGGATATAGCGCAGGTAAGAAGAGAAGCGGAAAATGCAGAGATTTCGCAGAAGCAACAACCAATCGGAGGAAGTCGTACAAAGCTAGAAAAAAACTGTCGGTACTAATAATGAACAGCAAAGAGCAAAACTGGAAGAAAATCTGCGACGAGCTTGAAGAAGCCATTTGGGGTACAGCATACCGAATTGCGACAAAGATGTTAAGCTTGTTCACTCGGACGGAACTAGATGCCGAAACAGTAGACTAACTAATTTAAGAAGCTGTTTCCAACCAACATACCTGACACACCTCCTGATGGTGAGAACCTGCAAGAAAGACAGATGAGGCAAGAACAGCCGCTGCCCTTCACTCTCGAGGAGCTGCAAATTAGCCTAAACTAGCTAAAAAATAAAAAGACCTGCGTGGAGGCGAATCACCAAGCGTTCCTTAGCGTCTTTAACAGATGCCTCCTAACAGCAGATTTCCCGGACATCTGGAAGAAAGGAGTTCTGGTGGCGCTACCTAAACCTAGAAAGGAAGAGGAAGAGCAGACTTACCGTCAATTGTGCCTCTTCAGCGCCATGGGCAAGCTCCTGGAGAGATTGATCAGCAACCAGTTGGTAGAGACCTGGAACAAGAACAAAAGATTAGTAAATGGCAGTATGGATATAGGAAGGGCACCGGAACAGTTGACGCAGGTATGACGATCATAAACAAAGCAAAAGAAATGAAGAAAACCTCCCTCAGACACAGAGGCTTCATGGCGATGGTTATGCTGGACATCAAGAATGCATTCAATACAGTGCCCTGGAATAAGGTACTAGCAGCCCTCGAAGAGAAAGGAGTCCCGATTGGGATACGGCTCATCATGCGATCCTTTTTGTCCAGGAGAAGGATTATCCTTCCGGGAGGAAGGGAGGAGGAGGTTTTTTGCGAATTCTCACAGGGAGCGGTACTCGGAGGCCCATTGTGGGATGCCTACTATGACAAAATCCTTGTTATGGACTTGGAGGAGGGCGTGTGGGTGATTGGGTACGCAGACGACGTGGGTATTGTCGTGGAGGGCAAGTCCGGTGAAAACATCAAGGATAAAGCCGAGAGCTGTATTCAGGACGTGAAAAAAACGGAAGTCGTTATACTGGAAGGAAGGAGGAAATTAAAAGAGATAGAAATCAAAGTGGGCAAAACACAAATAAAAAGCTGTCCCCATGCAAAATACCTGGGCATATATCTGGATAAAGACATCAAGATGACGACACACGTGAAGATGGCAGCGCAAAAAACGGCAAGAGCGTGCACAGATATGGCAAAGATCATGCCAAAAGCGGGAGATCTGGGATTCGGCAAAAGCAAAATCCTAGCGACGGTGATGCATGATCCGCTCCCTAGAAAGGAGAACTTCAATAGATGTCACCTCGGCATACCGAACAGTCTCGACAGTACGATCTCCTCGTATGGGAAAGGGCCAGGAACTGGGAGAGCCATGGTCAGTGAAGGACAACAGGAAGTCGGTAATGGACATGTGGCAACGAAGATGGGATGCATACGGAGATTGGGCGAAGACCTTCATGACGGACGTCGGCGCGTGGCTGAACGCAGGCCTCCCGGCGGACTACTTTGCGACATAGGCCATAACGGGGCATGGCGTATTCGGAAGTTACCTGAAGGAAATAAAAAAGCATTATGATGACGAGTGCTGGTATGGGTGCGGAGAGCCGGATACGCCCCGGAACTGTCCTTTTTATTGCACCCGCTTCGAGAGCCTCAAAAGCACCGCAGAGAGGGAGATAGGACAACAATTAACGGCGGGAACGGTGACAGAAGCTATGCTTCAATCGAGGGACAAACGAATGAAAATATTACAGTAGCTGAGAAAGGTGATAATGAAGAAGGGAGAAGAGGAAAAAAGGAGGAGTAGAGGGGAAGAGGAAGAATGAAAGAATATTTTAACACCCATAATAGCAGAGACAGTTGCGAGTAATGCTTACGCTGGTCCCGACTTTTCCAGACTCACGTGCGAAGGAAATGGGGGAGGAGTTTTAGTGGGTAGGAGAGCCAAGAGGCGTGAATCCCTCACTCCCGACCGAAATGATTTCCAATCACCACCTACGGCGCCATCAGTAGGTCGGGGTGCGTCACAGCATTTCTCCTTCCCTAGCGCAAAAAAGTTGGGTTGGGTTGGGTACAACCAGCCCGGACGGAATACCGAATGAGGTACTGATGATATTTATAAAGGAATTTCCTGGGAAAGTTTTGGAAACGATGAATGAGGTATTTACAAATAGTCATATCCCTTTCAGCTGGAAACAAACCAGACTAGTTTTGTTGCACGAGGCAAAGAAAGCGGGACAGCCAAGAAGCTTAGTACTGCCCTTTCTCTCTGCTGAACACGACTGCAAAGCTATTCGAGACAATGATGAAAGCTAGGATAGAAGAGGAGATAGAGAGTACAGTCGGATGAGCGGAGGAAAAATACGGCTTCAAAAAAAGGAAGGAGCACAACGGACGCAATCTGGAGAGTAATGGAATTCGTGAGCAGAGCTAGGAAGATAAAAATGGACAAGGGCAAGCATTGCGTTTTAGCCATGCTAAACTTAGAGAACGCGTTTAATTCGGCCAGATGGCATCTGATTTGTGAAGCGACGGAAAGGAAGGGAATATCTCCATACGTACTCAGGCTGATCAGGAGTTATTTTACAGGGAGGACGCTTCTGACAGGAGAGGAAGTGCTGCCAATGCCGAGAGGATTCCTGCAGGGATCAGGTCTTAGCGGACTCTACTGGGTTATTTTTTTGACGAGTTGGTAAGTGGGAAGAGAGGCTACAAGACGATGTTGGCAGCATTTGCAGACGATATAGCAGTGTTGGGGATAGGAAAGAGTATAGCTGAAGCTATACAGAGACTACAGGAGGAGTTGGACGAGATAATCGCTGGAATAAGAGCATTAGGATTAAGAATAGCACCAGGCAAGTGTGAAACGATACACATGAGTGGGGGTAGATCGCCCACACCATTCGAAATTAGGATACAGGGAACCAGGATGGAGAGCACAAACAGCGTGAAAAACTTGGGAGTTATACTCAGCCAAAATTTAAGAATGGACAACAAAACCCTGAGACGGTTGTCGGGAGTGCTACCCAGGAACGGAGGACCCTGGTAGATGCGAAGGAGAGTTCTTGCTTCGGTTAAGTACTCAACACTTTTGTACACGGTGGACGTACGCGGTGAACAGAAATGAGGTACGCAAGGTACAGGTTAATGGTACAGTTGGTGATCAGGAAGGCAAACATTATGACGGTAGCGGCATATAGAACTATCTCAATCGAAGCATTGGAAGCGCTGAGTGGTGTCTTGCCCATCCACCTACTGCAAAGGTGAGAGCAGCTAAAGGGAAGACACAGAAGCAAGAACAGATGGAGAGCACCATGAGAGTGGTGGAGAGTGGACGAGAACGCTGATTACAGACTTGAGAGGATGGGTTTCGAGAGCAAGGGGCGAACTGGATTACCACGTCACACAGTTCATGACGGGACATGGTAATTTTAGGAGCTTTTTGTATAAATATCGAGATCGGAGATCGGATGGCGCAAAATGTCAGGAATGCGGATTGGAGGAGACCGCGAAACACGTCATCCTGGAATGTCGGAGGTGGGATATGGAGAGAGAGGATATGCGGTGCGTGAGAGGAGACCGAGTAACACACGAGAAGTGATTATCAGTTTATTTAATATAATATATGTACAGATATAAATATATACAAAGTGGTGATAAAGTTCGGAACAAAATTCATAATATCGTTATTTAACGTTTTCAAGAAGAACGCTCGGACACGTCATTTTTTTGCTGTTTTTCTGTGGAACTCGTTATTGCTTAAATGACGATGTAAAATAATTGGTACCTGACATAACCTTTTTTTGAAACAAAGCACATTTAGTTAACACATTTAAGTAACAAATAAAAACTTTAACAATAAAATTTTAATGAACAAAAATATTATTGAACCCAAAACAACACAAAATTCAGCGCAACTCCGCTCTGTATAACAATACATGTCTAAACAGATTGTAACGTTTTCTCCGTTCATCTTCACCTCGGGATTTGTACGAATATCCGATCTCGGGCTAATGTATCGAAGGGTATCGTTTTCTTGATCGTTTGAACTGGTTGTTAGGCTTTTACTTTTTCCTGTAGAATAAGTGACATTATTTTTTGTTTAATGGTTTCATCCAGTTCTTTTATGTATGTTTCTAGTTTGTTGTATTTGTCTAGAGGGTTCCCTTGTATAAAGGGAGCATTACGAGACGTTCTTGATCTTTCTGATCTGATGTGTGTCCTACTTGTTGTGTGCTGATGGATTAGGGTTATCAAAATTTTGTTTTGTTGTCTTACATAATAGAAAACATGTTGGAGAGTGAAGAGGGATGGAAGAGGATCACCAACGTTATCCGAAGTATAATGATAAAGAAGGAACAAGAGGATGGGTAGGAGAGAACAGTCTGAAAATAGAACAAATGGGCGAACACTCCGAAGTAATGCGCAAGTGGTCCCGGAGTGTTCGAAGATCTACCCGAGGAGGGAGGTTTAGCTGGTAGGCTGTCCTGTTGATACAGGCAGAATCCGCAGACCCCACCGGGGAACCTGGTGGACATCTTTTGAAGATTCCGCTCCTCTCAAAAAAAGGGTTGGGTTCGGAAGAAGCCTCGGATTGACGTAGCAGCCAAGCAGCGCCCAACTCCGCACGGGAGGAAAGGTCGACCCCCCGTGACTACAAAGACTGTTTACCAGGCTCTGCCAGCCAGAGCACGTGCTGTACCACCAGCCAGTCTCACCCTCCAATTGAGACAAAAGCCCAGAGCACAACTACACACAAAGCGCTTCCAGAACAGGCAGGAGCTTTCAGCACAGGAACGAAAGCCCGCCGCAACCAAGGATGCTCGCACTGTGCACTCCGCGTGGCACGGATCCCGACGTTGTGGATGAAACCCCAGTAATAGAGAAAAAAGAGAAAAGTGGCTACTCTGTCTTTCAACAACACGCCCATCGGACCTTCAACGAGCCCCCCAAAATGGAAAAAGAGAGATCTAAGCGAAATAATTAAGCGAGTGACCAAGGAACTGACCCAGAAGGTGGAAGACCTGAATTAAAAAATAAACCAAAACACGTCGGTCGGCATGAAAGCGGGACTAAGGGATCTGAAAGCCTTAACAAGACAACTAGAACGGTATGTTCATACCATCTCTCCATGGAAAGATACCCCGAACTACACAGACAAATCAAACCTAACAACGAAAAAAGAAACGAAAGACGCAAAGACGAAAACCCGGACACTAACAACAAAATACAGATCACACGAGTACCTGTGTGAAACAAACAACATTTGAAAAACGTTTGACGACTTCACAACCATCCAAAAGCTAAACACATCTTCACAAACCCGGAAGTCAAAATTGGAAACTCCATGAAAACGGAGGAAGAGCAGATGATTGTGGTCCCCTGCGAACACATCCAAATAACGACGAACGCAGTCATTGAAACATACATACAAGAAAATCCGCCACTTGCACAGTACCTGGTCAACCAAGAAATCAGAGAGGGTGAATGCTTACAAATCTCAAACAAATCACAAACTGTATCAGCAGGACAATGCTAGCGATAGGAATGAGAGATTCGGATATGGCAGGCAGGAACCAGTGAGTATTCGACAACAGACAACAGAGAGTGGCGATATCAGAATACTCCGAGACTAACATGCGGACGGTTCAAAAAAATCGCAGAGTACATGGGTCACGGTATCAACAGAAAATTTATTATCTACACCAAAAGCTAACCAACGTACGCTGGCGTAATAGGCGGACAAACAGATAGACAGATAACATAAAAGGCATACCACATCAAAGAGAATAAAAACAAAATCATCAACATCACATTAAACAAATCCCCCGAAGAAAACAACAATATCATTCAAAAACTAAAAAACTGTATAAACAATAAGGCTATGGGCGTAAGCGTAAAGTTTATAACAAAAAACAACGTCTTTAAAATAGATATCACACAGCAGAAACAAAACGCAGCGCAGGAATTCAGAAAGGTCGCCGAACTTATAATTGGCGAAGAAAACAAGGTGGAAGAAAAGAAAACCCCCAACGCAACAGTTATAATTCGAAACCTTGACTCTTAACTGATGCGAAAATGCGACATACAAAAGGGCATAGAAGAGGCAATAAAATCTGAGCTCCAGGATGGAGAGTTTTGAATAAACATCATAAATACTTTTATGCAAAACAAATACACAGCTATAGTAGACCTCCCCAAAAACATAGCCCAGTATCCAGACACTGAAACAATCATCTCGCCTGGTACGAATGAATAGCGCGAATTATGCTAATTCCGAAATGCTGCTTTAACTGCAACGGGCAAGGACACGTCAGAAGTAGCTGCCCAACAAAAAACGAACAACGAAACAAACCCGGAAACCTCTGCCAAAAATGTGGCAAGTATGGACACCGACCCAGAGAATGTCAGACAGAGCTGGAAGAAAAGACCTGCATCGACTGCAAGACAGGAGGACACTCCATGAGTACCATGGCGTGTCCGCTCTATAGGGAGATAGTTAGAAAAATAGCAAACAAAGAGAAGGAAAGAAAGTCACAAAACAGAAGAGGCGGCAAGATACCAGAACTGGGCTGGGATATCAGAACAAGGATCAGACGACAGAGACGGCACCAATATAGAAACAAACAAAAAAAAAAAGAAGAGGCTCCAAACAGATGGTAAACCAATCCACTGACCCACCTAATGGGCAAGAACACCAGAAGACACATAGATACAACAAACCACCCCCAACGATAAAGACATAAAAATCCTACAAACAAACCTCAATGGCAGCTACGCAGCAACAAACCTCCTGAACGACAAGAGGGAAGAAATCGATGTCGTTCTAATAACTGAACCTCACAAGCGAACCATTGACCAAAGCAAATGGTTCTACAGCAACGAACAAAATGGTACTATAAGGGTAATTTCAGAACCCAAACCTACACATACTGGCGAAAACTATGTATACATCATATGGAGAAACATAGTTCTCCCCCAACACGGACTTCGAACATCTGAAAAGAACACTCCACAACCTCTCAGAAATCCTCACAAAATACAGTGAGTGTGAGTGAAAAAATTATGCTTGCCGGAGACTTTAACGCCAAGTCTAGCAAATGGGGAGACAGCAAAGACACCAAAAGAGAAAAGGAGATGGCTGATTTTATGGCCGCAAACGACCTAGCCCTCCTAAACGAGGCGGGAATAGCTACCTGGGAGCGAAACAACAGGAGATCTATCTTGGACCTCAGCCTGTTAAATAATGCGTTTAAGAAACAGAGCATAACGTGGTCGATAAGCAGTGACGAAAACCTAAGTGACCACAAAAACATCCAAATCACCATACAAGAAGATGACGGAGCCACACAAACTACAAACACAAACTTGCCGAAGGTCAATGCGATTTCAGAAAGAAAAGATCGACCGAATATGCAAACAACCAAATAAACCAAATAGCAGAAAGCTGTGACAAATTCAATCAAGAAAGAAGACAATTCTGCACACTCGTCACAATTGACGTCCAAAATACTTTTAATTCCATCCAATAGAATAAGATCTTAGAGGCCATGCACATGAAAAACATCCCAAGGTACCATGTAAAATGTATAATCATCTATCTAAAAAAAGCACAAGTAATTACCATCGAAAAAATTACGAAATGTTCATGGGAGTGCCACAGGGCGCTGTGCTGACCCTGTGGCACTTCCATGAACATTTATTATGGATTATCACCCAGGACATTTTCGACCTTCCAAGGAAACCGAACGTCCACCTAATCGGTTTCGAGGATGATCTGCGGTGGTGGTGCATGGATGGACGGGAGAGAAAATTGTGGAAGTGCTCGAGGACGTCAAAAATGGTTTGAAGGCAAGAAACTAGAGATAGTCTTTGATGACAACTGAAACAACCACCATCAGAGGCAGAAACACCCTGTACAGCCTGGAGTTCCAGTTTGGCGGCTACCAAATACAAATCCAGCATACCCTTAAATACCTCGCTGTAGTCATCGATAGAAACCTCAGGTACGCACCGCATGTGCAATATGAAAAGGAGAAGGCTGAGAAAACAATAACTGCATTGAAAAGAATGATGCCTCGCTTAGAAGGACCAGGGCAAGCGGAAGATCATCGCCGCAACAGCACAGAGCATACTCCTGTATGCCTGCACAACATGGGCAAGTGCCCTAAAATACCAAACATATAGAGACACCATCTTGGCGATACAGAGGGG
Source organism: Aphodius granarius (assembly GCA_963971325.1). Taxonomy (NCBI): domain Eukaryota; kingdom Metazoa; phylum Arthropoda; class Insecta; order Coleoptera; family Scarabaeidae; genus Aphodius; species Aphodius granarius. The sequence goes on from OZ020221.1 coordinate 18,487,984, forward strand.
ACTAAACATACTCATAACGTCAGCAGTGTCTGCCGCGGCGCTGGCCGTCGTCGCAGGCACGATCCCTATCCGTATCCTCATAGAGGAGAGAGTGGAGATGAAGAAAAACGGTACTACTAAAGAGGAGGCGAGGCAAGAAACCATGCGGAACTGGTAACAGCGGTTTTTGTTAAAATTTAAAAGGCGAGACAATAACAATGGCATGACTGGGACGACCCCAGTCATGCCATCTTCGTGTGTACAGCGATACAAAATAACAAAGAAGGAGTAGAGAAAGAACTAGGAACCATATTAACACCGCAGAACATTATCGGGACATCACGGAAATCCTGCGCACCAGAATAAGAGAGGAGTAGTAGTAGGATATATATGATCGCACACCCGAGAAGACAACAAAATGAAGATCTAAAGAACATACAGCAGGCGAGTGATATAAAATACCCTCAGCAGGTAAAGCCAATGTTGGAATTGCCCGTTCTTTTTTCAAGGCTCACCAGGCGTAAGGTTAGTCGCGTATGCTCCACTAGAGTGGGGAGCGTCCGACACACGCGCCTGCAGGAAACCGGTGTATGGTGCGTAAAGCATTCCTTCATCTTCTAAAAAAGGTTGGGTTGGGTTGGGTTGGGGCGATGACCTGCGGACTTCCACAGGGTGTCGTGCTGGGTGGCATACTAAGGATCGCCTAGGAGGTTGGGTTGGGTTGGGTTGGGTTGCAAGGAGTCTAAGCAGAAACAAGGCCCCCGGACCGGACGGTGTCCCCGCAGAAATAGTGAAGATCATGCTGGAGACTAAACCGGCACTTTTCAAGGTATTCTTCAACAAAATGTTGAAAAATGGACAATTCCCCCAAGAGTGGAATACAGCGAAACTCGTACTGATAGAAAAGCCAAAAAAAAGCAGTGAGGAGGAAGTCAAATACCGCCCCATCTGCCTCATCAACGCATGGGCGAAAGCGTATGAAACACTGATAAGACAGCGGCTCCAAGACACCATTGACCACAAACTATCGCCGGATCAGTACGGGTTTCGTAAGGGAAGATCTACCACCGACGCCGTCCGGAGAGTCATCGACATCAGCAGGGACTGGGACAGACGCAATAGAGGACGCCAGCGATTGTGTGTACTGATCACGGTTGACGTCAAGAACGCTTTCAACTCCGTCAGGTGGGAGAACATAGTAAAAAACTAGAAAGGAAGAAAGCGCCAAAATACCTTATAAATGCTATTAAACACTACCTGATGAAGAGAGGTGTCACCTTCGGGGGACGCCGGTACCGCATGCGTCGGGGAGTCCCTCAAAGGTCGTCACTCGGAGCGACGCTGTGGGATGCCTCGTACGACGACCTGCTGATAATTCTCATGATGCCGAACGTCTATCCAGTGGCCTATGCGGACGACATCGGGATCCTTGTCACTGGATACACCGCGGAATCGATAGTGAAAGATGCCGAGAACGCGCTCAAAGACGTTGAAATTTGGTTCGCAGAAAAAAATTTAGTGATAGCGCACGAGAAGACGGAGATGGTGATTACGAGAGGCAGGAGAACGCTTAACAATACCAGCATAAATTTCGGCGGGTTTGTCGTGCGAAGCAGCGAACATGTGAAGTACCTAGGCGTCGTCTTGGACCGGAACCTGCGATTTACAGAACATGTAATATATGCGACTAAAAAAACTGAAAAATCAGTCAATGCGCTGAAGCGCATAATGCCGCGGATTAACGGCCCCTAAGGCCAATAAACGACGAGTGATCGCCACCACGGCGACTAGCATCTTACTATATGGCTGCGCGGCCTGGGCCGACGTACTAAGGTACAAGAAGTACACAAGAGTGCTCCTTGCAGTACAAAGAAGGTTGAACATCCTAACCACTTCAGCCTACAGGACGACGTCAACAGCGGCACTGACGGTAATTGCGGAAACGATCCCCATTGATCTACTGATCCAGGAGAGACAGCGAAGATGGGAGGCAAAGAAGACTGGAGAGGAAACAACAAAAAATGAAGAACGCCGAAAGACGCTAGAAAAATAGCAGAGTAGAAGGGAAGAAGAGAAGACTACGGCACAGTGGACAAAACAGCTGATTCCTGACGTCCGAAAATGGTCGCAAAGAAAATACGGAATGACGAACTACCACCTAACTCAATTCCTCACTGGTCATGGGTCTTTCGCCAGTTACCTGCTGAGGATAAAGAAAACTCACAGCGATCAATGTAAAGAGTGTCATCTTCAGGACTCACCCCGCCATGCTGTCTTCGAGTGCCAGTCCATCCTGGATAAAAAGCGTCAGCTTGAAGACAAACTACGAAACGCAGAGCTAGCACCGGAAAACATCACCGACCTGATGATAGAAAGTCAAGAAAGCTGGACAATAATTTCACAGTACATCACGAACATTATGTCACGGAGGGAAAAGAACAAATAGACACAAAGACAGACGACATGAAGACATGAACATGAGAACATTTTCCCCCGTGACTGATGGTCAAAGCACGGGTAGGGCATTTCCGATGCGGCGTGGAATTATGAGGAGGGGGTTTAGCTAGTAGGCTGTTCCACTGAGCGGGCAGAATCCGCAGACCCCACCGGAGAAACCGGTGGACATCTTTTGAAGATTCTCCCCTCCTCCCAAAAAAAAGGGGTTGGGGCGATGACCTGCTGGCTTCCACAGGGTGCCGTGCTGTGTGGCATGCTATGGATTGCCTATTATGTAAACGTGCTGGCCCTGGTGCACGTGGTTGAGGCCAAAACCGAGACAGACCTTACGTGCAAGGCGGAGCACGCGTTAGAGAAGGTTTCCTACCACCTTAAGAGTAAGGTAAAGCCAATGGTAAACGGAGTTGCCCGTTTTTTCTCAAGGCTCACCAGGCGTAAGATTTAGTCGCGTATGCCCCATTAGAGTGGGGAGACTACGACACACGCGCCTGCAGGAAGCCGGTGTATGGTGCGTAAAGCATTCCTTCATCTTTTAAAAAAGGTTGGGTTGGGTTGGGTTGGGTTGGGTTGGGGCGATGACCTACGGACTTCCACAGGGTGCCGTGCTGGGTGGTATACTATGGATTGCCTATTATGTGAGCGTGCTGGCCCTGGTGCACGTGGTTGAGGCCAAAACCGAGACAGACGTTACGTGCAAGGCGGAGCACGCGTTAGAAAAGGTTTCCTACCACCTTAAGAGTAAGGTAAAGCCAATGGTAAACGGAGTTGCCCGTTTTTTCTCAAGGCTCACCAGGCGTAAGGTTTAGTCGCGTATGCCCCATTAGAGTGGGGAGACTCCGACACACGCGCCTGTAGGACGCCGGTGTATGGTGCGTAAAGCATTCCATCATCTTCTAAAAAGGGTTGGGTTGGGTTGTGTTCGGTGGAAGAAGATAGAGGCCTACATCACGGAAATCCTGCGCACCAGAATAAGAGAGGAGTAGTAGTAGGATATACATGATCGCACACCCGAGAAGACAACAAAATGAAGATCTAAAGAACATACTGCAGGCGAGTGATATAAAATACCCTCACAGCTGGTGCCGCTCGACAAGCAGGTAAAGCCAGTGGTAAACGGAATTTCCCGTTATTTTTTCAAGGCTCACCAGGCATAAGGTTTAGTCGCGTATGTCCCACTAGAGTGGGGAGCGTCCGACACACGCGCCTGCAGGAAGCCGGTGTATGGTGCGTAAAGCATTCCATCATCTTTTAAAAAAGGTTGGGTTGGGATGGGATGGGATGGGACGGGACGGGACGGGACGGGACGGGACGGGACGGGACGGGACGGGACGGGACGGGACGGGACGGGACGGGACGGGACGGGACGGGACGGGACGGGACGGGTTGGGTTGGGTTGGGTTGGGTTGGGTTGGGTTGGGTTGGGTTGGGTTGGGTTGGGTTGGGTTGGGTTGGGTTGGGTTGGGTTGGGTTGGGTTGGGTTGGGTTGGGTTGGGTTGGGTTGGGTTGGGTTGGGTTGGGTTGGGTTGGGTTGGGTTGGGTTGGGTTGGGTTGGGTTGGGTTGGGTTGGGTTGGGTTGGGTTGGGTTGGGTTGGGTTGGGTTGGGTTGGGTTGGGTTGGGTTGGGTTGGATTGGGTTGGGTTGGGTTTGAGCGATGACCTGCGGGCTTCCACAGGGTGCCGTGCTGGGTGGCATACTATGAATCGCCTATTATATGAGCGTGCTGGCCCTGGTGCAATAGGATGGCGTATACGGCGTAGATTACGCGGACGACGAAAATCTAAAGAACATACTGCAGGCGAGTGATACAAAATACCCTCACAGGTGGTGGTAAACGAAACTGCCTGTTTTTTTAAGGCTCACCAGGCGTAAGGTTTAGTCGCGTATGCCCCACTAGAGTGGGGAGAGTCCGACACACGCGCCTGCGGGAAGCCGGTGTACGGTGCGTTAAGCAGTCCTTAAGATAGACGCCTACATCACGGAAATCCTGCGCACCAGAATAAGAGAGGAGTAGTAGAGGGATATACATGATCGCACATCCGAGAAGACAACAAAATGAAGATCTAAAGAAAATACTGCGGGCGAGAGATATAAAATATCCTCACAGGTGGTGCCGCTCGCCAAGCAGGTAAAGCCAATAGTAGACGGAATTTCCCGCCCTTTTTTCAAGGCTCACCAGGCGTAAGGTTTAGCCTCGTATGCCCCACTAGAGTGGGGAGCGTCCGACACACGCGCCCGCAGGAAGCCGGTGAATGGTGCGTAAAGCATTTCTTCATCTTCTAAAAAGGTTGGGTTGGGTTGGGTTCAGTGGGAGAAGATAGAGGCCTACATCGCGGAAATCCTGCGTACCAGAATAAGAGGGGAGTACTAGAAGGATATACATGATCCCACACCCAAGAAGACAACAAAATGAAGATCTAAAGAACATGCTGCAGGCGAGTGATGTAAAATTCCCTCACAGGTGGTGCCGCTCGCCAAGCAGGTGAAGCCAATGGTAGACGGAATTGCCCGTTCTTTTTTCAAGGCTCACCAGGCGTAAGGCTTAGTCGCGTATGCCCCACTAGAGTGGGAAGCGTCCGACACACGCGCCTGCAGGAACACCGTATATGGTGCGTAAAGCATTCCTTCATCTTCTAAAAAAGGTTGGGTTGGCCTGAGCTGGATTGGGTTGGGTTGGGTTGGGTTGGGTTGGGTTGGGTTGGGTTGGGTTGGGTTGGGTTGGGTTGGGTTGGGTTGGGTTGGGTTGGGTCGGGTCGGGTTAGGTTTGGTTGGATTCAGTGGGAGAGGATAGAGGCCTACATTACGGAAATCCTGCGCACCAGAATAAGAGGGGAGTAGTTGAAGGATATACATGATCGCACACCCAAGAAGACAACAAAATGAAGATCTAAAGAACATACTGCAGGTGAGTGATACAAAATACCCTCACAGGTGGTGCCGCTCGCCAAGCAGGTAAAGCCCAATGGTAGACGGAATTTCGCGCTCTTTTTTCAAGGCTCACCAGTCGTAAGGTTTAGCCTCGTATGCCCCACTAGAGTGGGGAGCGTCCGACACACGCGCCCGCAGGAAGCCGGTGAATGGTGCGTAAAGCATTTCATCATCTTCCAAAAAGGTTGGGTTGGGTTGGGTTCAGTTGGAGAAGATAGAGGCCTACATCGCGGAAATCCTGCGTACCAGAATAAGAGGGGAGTACTAGAAGGATATACATGATTCCACACCCAAGAAGACAACAAAATGAAGATCTAAAGAACATGCTGCAGGCGAGTGATATAAAATTCCCTCACAGGTGGTGCCGCTCGCCAAGCAGGTGAAGCCAATGGCAGACGGAGTTGCTCGTTCTTTTTTCCAGGCTCACCAGGCGTAAGGTTTAGTCGCGTATGCCCCACTAGAGTGGGAAGCGTCCAACACACGCGCCTGCAGTAACACCGTATATGGTGCGTAAAGCATTCCTTCATCATCTAAAAAAGGTTGGGTTGGGTTGGGTTGGGTTGGGTTGGACAGGGTTGGGTTGGGTTTGAGCGATGACCTGCGGACTTCCACAGGGTGCCGTGCTGGGTGGCATACTATGAATCGCCTATTATGTGAGCGTGCTGGTCCTGGTGCACGAGGATGGCGCATACGGCGTAGGTTACACGGACGACCTGACGCTGGTGATTGAGGTTTGGGTTTGGGTTGGGTTGGGTTGGGTTGGGTTGGGTTGGGTTGGGTTGGGTTGGGTTGGGTTGGGTTGGGTTGGATTGGATTGGGTTGGGTTGGGTTTGAGCGATGACCTGCGGGCTTCCACAGGGTGCCGTGCTGGGTGGCATACTATGAATCGCCTATTATATGAGCGTGCTGGCCCTGGTGCAATAGGATGGCGTATACGGCGTAGATTACGCGGACGACGAAAATCTAAAGAACATACTGCAGGCGAGTGATACAAAATGCCCTCACAGGTGGTGGTAAACGAAACTGCCTGTTTTTTTTTAAGGCTCACCAGGCGTAAGGTTTAGTCGCGTATGCCCCACTAGAGTGGGGAGAGTCCGACACACGCGCCTGCGGGAAGCCGGTGTACGGTGCGTTAAGCAGTCCTTAAGATAGACGCCTACATCACGGAAATCCTGCGCACCAGAATAAGAGAGGAGTAGTAGAGGGATATACATGATCGCACATCCGAGAAGACAACAAAATGAAGATCTAAAGAAAATACTGCGGGCGAGAGATATAAAATATCCTCACAGGTGGTGCCGCTCGCCAAGCAGGTAAAGCCAATGGTAGACGGAATTTCCCGCCCTTTTTTCAAGGCTCACCAGGCGTAAGGTTTAGCCTCGTATGCCCCACTAGAGTGGGGAGCGTCCGACACACGCGCCCGCAGGAAGCCGGTGAATGGTGCGTAAAGCATTTCTTCATCTTCTAAAAAGGTTGGGTTGGGTTGGGTTCAGTGGGAGAAGATAGAGGCCTACATCGCGGAAATCCTGCGTACCAGAATAAGAGGGGAGTACTAGAAGGATATACATGATCCCACACCCAAGAAGACAACAAAATGAAGATCTAAAGAACATGCTGCAGGCGAGTGATGTAAAATTCCCTCACAGGTGGTGCCGCTCGCCAAGCAGGTGAAGCCAATGGTAGACGGAATTGCCCGTTCTTTTTTCAAGGCTCACCAGGCGTAAGGCTTAGTCGCGTATGCCCCACTAGAGTGGGAAGCGTCCGACACACGCGCCTGCAGGAACACCGTATATGGTGCGTAAAGCATTCCTTCATCTTCTAAAAAAGGTTGGGTTGGCCTGAGCTGGATTGGGTTGGGTTGGGTTGGGTTGGGTTGGGTTGGGTTGGGTTGGGTTGGGTTGGGTCGGGTTGGGTTGGGTCGGGTCGGGTTAGGTTTGGTTGGATTCAGTGGGAGAGGATAGAGGCCTACATTATGGAAATCCTGCGCACCAGAATAAGAGGGGAGTAGTTGAAGGATATACATGATCGCACACCCAAGAAGACAACAAAATGAAGATCTAAAGAACATACTGCAGGTGAGTGATACAAAATACCCTCACAGGTGGTGCCGCTCGCCAAGCAGGCAAAGCCCAATGGTAGACGGAATTTCGCGCTCTTTTTTCAAGGCTCACCAGTCGTAAGGTTTAGCCTCGTATGCCCCACTAGAGTGGGGAGCGTCCGACACACGCGCCCGCAGGAAGCCGGTGAATGGTGCGTAAAGCATTTCATCATCTTCCAAAAAGGTTGGGTTGGGTTGGGTTCAGTTGGAGAAGATAGAGGCCTACATCGCGGAAATCCTGCGGACCAGAATAAGAGGGGAGTACTAGAAGGATATACATGATTCCACACCCAAGAAGACAACAAAATGAAGATCTAAAGAACATGCTGCAGGCGAGTGATATAAAATTCCCTCACAGGTGGTGCCGCTCGCCAAGCAGGTGAAGCCAATGGCAGACGGAGTTGCTCGTTCTTTTTTCCAGGCTCACCAGGCGTAAGGTTTAGTCGCGTATGCCCCACTAGAGTGGGAAGCGTCCAACACACGCGCCTGCAGTAACACCGTATATGGTGCGTAAAGCATTCCTTCATCTTCTAAAAAAGGTTGGGTTGGGTTGGACAGGGTTGGGTTGGGTTTGAGCGATGACCTGCGGACTTCCACAGGGTGCCGTGCTGGGTGGCATACTATGAATCGCCTATTATGTGAGCGTGCTGGTCCTGGTGCACGAGGATGGCGCATACGGCGTAGGTTACACGGACGACCTGACGCTGGTGATTGAGGTTTGGGTTTGGGTTGGGTTGGGTTAGGTTGGGTTGGGTTGGGTTGGGTTGGGTTGGGTTGGGTTGGGTTGGGTTGGATTGGGTTGGATTGGGTTGGGTTGGGTTTGAGCGATGACCTGCGGGCTTCCACAGGGTGCCGTGCTGGGTGGCATACTATGAATCGCCTATTATATGAGCGTGCTGGCCCTGGTGCAATAGGATGGCGTATACGGCGTAGATTACGCGGACGACGAAAATCTAAAGAACATACTGCAGGCGAGTGATACAAAATACCCTCACAGGTGGCGGTAAACGAAACTGCCTGTTTTTTTTAAGGCTCACCAGGCGTAAGGTTTAGTCGCGTATGCCCCACTAGAGTGGGGAGAGTCCGACACACGCGCCTGCGGGAAGCCGGTGTACGGTGCGTTAAGCAGTCCTTAAGATAGACGCCTACATCACGGAAATCCTGCGCACCAGAATAAGAGAGGAGTAGTAGAGGGATATACATGATCGCACATCCGAGAAGACAACAAAATGAAGATCTAAAGAAAATACTGCGGGCGAGAGATATAAAATATCCTCACAGGTGGTGCCGCTCGCCAAGCAGGTAAAGCCAATGGTAGACGGAATTTCCCGCCCTTTTTTCAAGGCTCACCAGGCGTAAGGTTTAGCCTCGTATGCCCCACTAGAGTGGGGAGCGTCCGACACACGCGCCCGCAGGAAGCCGGTGAATGGTGCGTAAAGCATTTCTTCATCTTCTAAAAGGGTTGGGTTGGGTTGGGTTCAGTGGGAGAAGATAGAGGCCTACATCGCGGAAATCCTGCGTACCAGAATAAGAGGGGAGTACTAGAAGGATATACATGATCCCACACCCAAGAAGACAACAAAATGAAGATCTAAAGAACATGCTGCAGGCGAGTGATGTAAAATTCCCTCACAGGTGGTGCCGCTCGCCAAGCAGGTGAAGCCAATGGTAGACGGAATTGCCCGTTCTTTTTTCAAGGCTCACCAGGCGTAAGGCTTAGTCGCGTATGCCCCACTAGAGTGGGAAGCGTCCGACACACGCGCCTGCAGGAACACCGTATATGGTGCGTAAAGCATTCCTTCATCTTCTAAAAAAGGTTGGGTTGGCCTGAGCTGGATTGGGTTGGGTTGGGTTGGGTTGGGTTGGGTTGGGTTGGGTTGGGTTGGGTCGGGTTGGGTTGGGTCGGGTCGGGTTAGGTTTGGTTGGATTCAGTGGGAGAGGATAGAGGCCTACATTATGGAAATCCTGCGCACCAGAATAAGAGGGGAGTAGTTGAAGGATATACATGATCGCACACCCAAGAAGACAACAAAATGAAGATCTAAAGAACATACTGCAGGTGAGTGATACAAAATACCCTCACAGGTGGTGCCGCTCGCCAAGCAGGTAAAGCCCAATGGTAGACGGAATTTCGCGCTCTTTTTTCAAGGCTCACCAGTCGTAAGGTTTAGCCTCGTATGCCCCACTAGAGTGGGGAGCGTCCGACACACGCGCCCGCAGGAAGCCGGTGAATGGTGCGTAAAGCATTTCATCATCTTCCAAAAAGGTTGGGTTGGGTTGGGTTCAGTTGGAGAAGATAGAGGCCTACATCGCGGAAATCCTGCGTACCAGAATAAGAGGGGAGTACTAGAAGGATATACATGATTCCACACCCAAGAAGACAACAAAATGAAGATCTAAAGAACATGCTGCAGGCGAGTGATATAAAATTCCCTCACAGGTGGTGCCGCTCGCCAAGCAGGTGAAGCCAATGGCAGACGGAGTTGCTCGTTCTTTTTTCCAGGCTCACCAGGCGTAAGGTTTAGTCGCGTATGCCCCACTAGAGTGGGAAGCGTCCAACACACGCGCCTGCAGTAACACCGTATATGGTGCGTAAAGCATTCCTTCATCTTCTAAAAAAGGTTGGGTTGGGTTGGGTTGGGTTGGACAGGGTTGGGTTGGGTTTGAGCGATGACCTGCTGACTTCCACAGGGTGCCGTGCTGGGTGGCATACTATGAATCGCCTATTATGTGAGCGTGCTGGTCCTGGTGCACGAGGATGGCGCATACGGCGTAGGTTACACGGACGACCTGACGCTGGTGATTGAGGTTTGGGTTTGGGTTGGGTTGGGTTGGGTTGGGTTGGGTTGGGTTGGGTTGGGTTGGGTTTGAGCGATGACCTGCGGGCTTCCACAGGGTGCCGTGCTGGGTGGCATACTATGAATCGCCTATTATATGAGCGTGCTGGCCCTGGTGCAATAGGATGGCGTATACGGCGTAGATTACGCGGACGACGAAAATCTAAAGAACATACTGCAGGCGAGTGATACAAAATGCCCTCACAGGTGGTGGTAAACGAAACTGCCTGTTTTTTTTTTAAGGCTCACCAGGCGTAAGGTTTAGTCGCGTATGCCCCACTAGAGTGGGGAGAGTCCGACACACGCGCCTGCGGGAAGCCGGTGTACGGTGCGTTAAGCAGTCCTTAAGATAGACGCCTACATCACGGAAATCCTGCGCACCAGAATAAGAGAGGAGTAGTAGAGGGATATACATGATCGCACATCCGAGAAGACAACAAAATGAAGATCTAAAGAAAATACTGCGGGCGAGAGATATAAAATATCCTCACAGGTGGTGCCGCTCGCCAAGCAGGTACAGCCAATGGTAGACGGAATTTCCCGCCCTTTTTTCAAGGCTCACCAGGCGTAAGGTTTAGCCTCGTATGCCCCACTAGAGTGGGGAGCGTCCGACACACGCGCCCGCAGGAAGCCGGTGAATGGTGCGTAAAGCATTTCTTCATCTTCTAAAAAGGTTGGGTTGGGTTGGGTTCAGTGGGAGAAGATAGAGGCCTACATCGCGGAAATCCTGCGTACCAGAATAAGAGGGGAGTACTAGAAGGATATACATGATCCCACACCCAAGAAGACAACAAAATGAAGATCTAAAGAACATGCTGCAGGCGAGTGATGTAAAATTCCCTCACAGGTGGTGCCGCTCGCCAAGCAGGTGAAGCCAATGGTAGACGGAATTGCCCGTTCTTTTTTCAAGGCTCACCAGGCGTAAGGCTTAGTCGCGTATGCCCCACTAGAGTGGGAAGCGTCCGACACACGCGCCTGCAGGAACACCGTATATGGTGCGTAAAGCATTCCTTCATCTTCTAAAAAAGGTTGGGTTGGCCTGAGCTGGATTGGGTTGGGTTGGGTTGGGTTGGGTTGGGTTGGGTTGGGTTGGGTTGGGTCGGGTCGGGTTGGGTTGGGTCGGGTCGGGTTAGGTTTGGTTGGATTCAGTGGGAGAGGATAGAGGCCTACATTATGGAAATCCTGCGCACCAGAATAAGAGGGGAGTAGTTGAAGGATATACATGATCGCACACCCAAGAAGACAACAAAATGAAGATCTAAAGAACATACTGCAGGTGAGTGATACAAAATACCCTCACAGGTGGTGCCGCTCGCCAAGCAGGTAAAGCCCAATGGTAGACGGAATTTCGCGCTCTTTTTTCAAGGCTCACCAGTCGTAAGGTTTAGCCTCGTATGCCCCACTAGAGTGGGGAGCGTCCGACACACGCGCCCGCAGGAAGCCGGTGAATGGTGCGTAAAGCATTTCATCATCTTCCAAAAAGGTTGGGTTGGGTTGGGTTCAGTTGGAGAAGATTGAGGCCTACATCGCGGAAATCCTGCGTACCAGAATAAGAGGGGAGTACTAGAAGGATATACATGATTCCACACCCAAGAAGACAACAAAATGAAGATCTAAAGAACATGCTGCAGGCGAGTGATATAAAATTCCCTCACAGGTGGTGCCGCTCGCCAAGCAGGTGAAGCCAATGGCAGACGGAGTTGCTCGTTCTTTTTTCCAGGCTCACCAGGCGTAAGGTTTAGTCGCGTATGCCCCACTAGAGTGGGAAGCGTCCAACACACGCGCCTGCAGTAACACCGTATATGGTGCGTAAAGCATTCCTTCATCTTCTAAAAAAGGTTGGGTTGGGTTGGGTTGGGTTGGGTTGGACAGGGTTGGGTTGGGTTTGAGCGATGACCTGCGGACTTCCACAGGGTGCCGTGCTGGGTGGCATACTATGAATCGCCTATTATGTGAGCGTGCTGGTCCTGGTGCACGAGGATGGCGCATACGGCGTAGGTTACACGGACGACCTGACGCTGGTGATTGAGGTTTGGGTTGGGTTGGGTTGGGTTGGGTTGGGTTGGGTTGGGTTGGGTTGGGTTGGGTTGGGTTTGAGCGATGACCTGCGGGCTTCCACAGGGTGCCGTGCTGGGTGGCATACTATGAATCGCCTATTATATGAGCGTGCTGGCCCTGGTGCAATAGGATGGCGTATACGGCGTAGATTACGCGGACGACGAAAATCTAAAGAACATACTGCAGGCGAGTGATACAAAATACCCTCACAGGTGGTGGTAAACGAAACTGCCTGTTTTTTTTAAGGCTCACCAGGCGTAAGGTTTAGTCGCGTATGCCCCACTAGAGTGGGGAGAGTCCGACACACCTGCCTGCGGGAAGCCGGTGTACGGTGCGTTAAGCAGTCCTTAAGATAGACGCCTACATCACGGAAATCCTGCGCACCAGAATAAGAGAGGAGTAGTAGAGGGATATACATGATCGCACATCCGAGAAGACAACAAAATGAAGATCTAAAGAAAATACTGCGGGCGAGAGATATAAAATATCCTCACAGGTGGTGCCGCTCGCCAAGCAGGTAAAGCCAATAGTAGACGGAATTTCCCGCCCTTTTTTCAAGGCTCACCAGGCGTAAGGTTTAGCCTCGTATGCCCCACTAGAGTGGGGAGCGTCCGACACACGCGCCCGCAGGAAGCCGGTGAATGGTGCGTAAAGCATTTCTTCATCTTCTAAAAAGGTTGGGTTGGGTTGGGTTCAGTGGGAGAAGATAGAGGCCTACATCGCGGAAATCCTGCGTACCAGAATAAGAGGGGAGTACTAGAAGGATATACATGATCCCACACCCAAGAAGACAACAAAATGAAGATCTAAAGAACATGCTGCAGGCGAGTGATGTAAAATTCCCTCACAGGTGGTGCCGCTCGCCAAGCAGGTGAAGCCAATGGTAGACGGAATTGCCCGTTCTTTTTTCAAGGCTCACCAGGCGTAAGGCTTAGTCGCGTATGCCCCACTAGAGTGGGAAGCGTCCGACACACGCGCCTGCAGGAACACCGTATATGGTGCGTAAAGCATTCCTTCATCTTCTAAAAAAGGTTGGGTTGGCCTGAGCTGGATTGGGTTGGGTTGGGTTGGGTTGGGTTGGGTTGGGTTGGGTTGGGTTGGGTTGGGTTGGGTTGGGTTGGGTTGGGTTGGGTTGGGTCGGGTCGGGTTGGGTTGGGTCGGGTCGGGTTAGGTTTGGTTGGATTCAGTGGGAGAGGATAGAGGCCTACATTATGGAAATCCTGCGCACCAGAATAAGAGGGGAGTAGTTGAAGGATATACATGATCGCACACCCAAGAAGACAACAAAATGAAGATCTAAAGAACATACTGCAGGTGAGTGATACAAAATACCCTCACAGGTGGTGCCGCTCACCAAGCAGGTAAAGCCCAATGGTAGACGGAATTTCGCGCTCTTTTTTCAAGGCTCACCAGTCGTAAGGTTTAGCCTCGTATGCCCCACTAGAGTGGGGAGCGTCCGACACACGCGCCCGCAGGAAGCCGGTGAATGGTGCGTAAAGCATTTCATCATCTTCCAAAAAGGTTGGGTTGGGTTGGGTTCAGTTGGAGAAGATAGAGGCCTACATCGCGGAAATCCTGCGTACCAGAATAAGAGGGGAGTACTAGAAGGATATACATGATTCCACACCCAAGAAGACAACAAAATGAAGATCTAAAGAACATGCTGCAGGCGAGTGATATAAAATTCCCTCACAGGTGGTGCCGCTCGCCAAGCAGGTGAAGCCAGTGGCAGACGGAGTTGCTCGTTCTTTTTTCCAGGCTCACCAGGCGTAAGGTTTAGTCGCGTATGCCCCACTAGAGTGGGAAGCGTCCAACACACGCGCCTGCAGTAACACCGTATATGGTGCGTAAAGCATTCCTTCATCTTCTAAAAAAGGTTGGGTTGGGTTGGGTTGGGTTGGGTTGGGTTGGACAGGGTTGGGTTGGGTTTGAGCGATGACCTGCGGACTTCCACAGGGTGCCGTGCTGGGTGGCATACTATGAATCGCATATTATGTGAGCGTGCTGGTCCTGGTGCACGAGGATGGCGCATACGGCGTAGGTTACACGGACGACCTGACGCTGGTGATTGAGGTTTGGGTTTGGGTTGGGTTGGGTTGGGTTGGGTTGGGTTGGGTTGGGTTGGGTTGGATTGGGTTGGGTTGGGTTTGAGCGATGACCTGCGGGCTTCCACAGGGTGCCGTGCTGGGTGGCATACTATGAATCGCCTATTATATGAGCGTGCTGGCCCTGGTGCAATAGGATGGCGTATACGGCGTAGATTACGCGGACGACGAAAATCTAAAGAACATACTGCAGGCGAGTGATACAAAATGCCCTCACAGGTGGTGGTAAACGAAACTGCCTGTTTTTTTTTAAGGCTCACCAGGCGTAAGGTTTAGTCGCGTATGCCCCACTAGAGTGGGGAGAGTCCGATACACGCGCCTGCGGGAAGCCGGTGTACGGTGCGTTAAGCAGTCCTTAAGATAGACGCCTACATCACGGAAATCCTGCGCACCAGAATAAGAGAGGAGTAGTAGAGGGATATACATGATCGCACATCCGAGAAGACAACAAAATGAAGATCTAAAGAAAATACTGCGGGCGAGAGATATAAAATATCCTCACAGGTGGTGCCGCTCGCCAAGCAGGTAAAGCCAATGGTAGACGGAATTTCCCGCCCTTTTTTCAAGGCTCACCAGGCGTAAGGTTTAGCCTCGTATGCCCCACTAGAGTGGGGAGCGTCCGACACACGCGCCCGCAGGAAGCCGGTGAATGGTGCGTAAAGCATTTCTTCATCTTCTAAAAAGGTTGGGTTGGGTTGGGTTCAGTGGGAGAAGATAGAGGCCTACATCGCGGAAATCCTGCGTACCAGAATAAGAGGGGAGTACTAGAAGGATATACATGATCCCACACCCAAGAAGACAACAAAATGAAGATCTAAAGAACATGCTGCAGGCGAGTGATGTAAAATTCCCTCACAGGTGGTGCCGCTCGCCAAGCAGGTGAAGCCAATGGTAGACGGAATTGCCCGTTCTTTTTTCAAGGCTCACCAGGCGTAAGGCTTAGTCGCGTATGCCCCACTAGAGTGGGAAGCGTCCGACACACGCGCCTGCAGGAACACCGTATATGGTGCGTAAAGCATTCCTTCATCTTCTAAAAAAGGTTGGGTTGGCCTGAGCTGGATTGGGTTGGGTTGGGTTGGGTTGGGTTGGGTTGGGTTGGGTCGGGTCGGGTCGGGTTGGGTCGGGTCGGGTTAGGTTTGGTTGGATTCAGTGGGAGAGGATAGAGGCCTACATTATGGAAATCCTGCGCACCAGAATAAGAGGGGAGTAGTTGAAGGATATACATGATCGCACACCCAAGAAGACAACAAAATGAAGATCTAAAGAACATACTGCAGGTGAGTGATACAAAATACCCTCACAGGTGGTGCCGCTCGCCAAGCAGGTAAAGCCCAATGGTAGACGGAATTTCGCGCTCTTTTTTCAAGGCTCACCAGTCGTAAGGTTTAGCCTCGTATGCCCCACTAGAGTGGGGAGCGTCCGACACACGCGCCCGCAGGAAGCCGGTGAATGGTGCGTAAAGCATTTCATCATCTTCCAAAAAGGTTGGGTTGGGTTGGGTTCAGTTGGAGAAGATAGAGGCCTACATCGCGGAAATCCTGCGTACCAGAATAAGAGGGGAGTACTAGAAGGATATACATGATTCCACACCCAAGAAGACAACAAAATGAAGATCTAAAGAACATGCTGCAGGCGAGTGATATAAAATTCCCTCACAGGTGGTGCCGCTCGCCAAGCAGGTGAAGCCAATGGCAGACGGAGTTGCTCGTTCTTTTTTCCAGGCTCACCAGGCGTAAGGTTTAGTCGCGTATGCCCCACTAGAGTGGGAAGCGTCCAACACACGCGCCTGCAGTAACACCGTATATGGTGCGTAAAGCATTCCTTCATCTTCTAAAAAAGGTTGGGTTGGGTTGGGTTGGGTTGGGTTGGACAGGGTTGGGTTGGGTTTGAGCGATGACCTGCGGACTTCCACAGGGTGCCGTGCTGGGTGGCATACTATGAATCGCCTATTATGTGAGCGTGCTGGTCCTGGTGCACGAGGATGGCGCATACGGCGTAGGTTACACGGACGACCTGACGCTGGTGATTGAGGTTTGGGTTTGGGTTGGGTTGGGTTGGGTTGGGTTGGGTTGGGTTGGGTTGGGTTGGGTTGGATTGGGTTGGGTTGGGTTTGAGCGATGACCTGCGGACTTCCACAGGGTGCCGTGCTGGGTGGCATACTATGAATCGCCTATTATGTGAGCGTGCTGGTCCTGGTGCACGAGGATGGCGCATACGGCGTAGGTTACACGGACGACCTGACGCTGGTGATTGAGGTTTGGGTTTGGGTTGGGTTGGGTTAGGTTGGGTTGGGTTGGGTTGGGTTGGGTTGGGTTGGGTTGGGTTGGATTGGGTTGGATTGGGTTGGGTTGGGTTTGAGCGATGACCTGCGGGCTTCCACAGGGTGCCGTGCTGGGTGGCATACTATGAATCGCCTATTATATGAGCGTGCTGGCCCTGGTGCAATAGGATGGCGTATACGGCGTAGATTACGCGGACGACGAAAATCTAAAGAACATACTGCAGGCGAGTGATACAAAATACCCTCACAGGTGGCGGTAAACGAAACTGCCTGTTTTTTTTAAGGCTCACCAGGCGTAAGGTTTAGTCGCGTATGCCCCACTAGAGTGGGGAGAGTCCGACACACGCGCCTGCGGGAAGCCGGTGTACGGTGCGTTAAGCAGTCCTTAAGATAGACGCCTACATCACGGAAATCCTGCGCACCAGAATAAGAGAGGAGTAGTAGAGGGATATACATGATCGCACATCCGAGAAGACAACAAAATGAAGATCTAAAGAAAATACTGCGGGCGAGAGATATAAAATATCCTCACAGGTGGTGCCGCTCGCCAAGCAGGTAAAGCCAATGGTAGACGGAATTTCCCGCCCTTTTTTCAAGGCTCACCAGGCGTAAGGTTTAGCCTCGTATGCCCCACTAGAGTGGGGAGCGTCCGACACACGCGCCCGCAGGAAGCCGGTGAATGGTGCGTAAAGCATTTCTTCATCTTCTAAAAGGGTTGGGTTGGGTTGGGTTCAGTGGGAGAAGATAGAGGCCTACATCGCGGAAATCCTGCGTACCAGAATAAGAGGGGAGTACTAGAAGGATATACATGATCCCACACCCAAGAAGACAACAAAATGAAGATCTAAAGAACATGCTGCAGGCGAGTGATGTAAAATTCCCTCACAGGTGGTGCCGCTCGCCAAGCAGGTGAAGCCAATGGTAGACGGAATTGCCCGTTCTTTTTTCAAGGCTCACCAGGCGTAAGGCTTAGTCGCGTATGCCCCACTAGAGTGGGAAGCGTCCGACACACGCGCCTGCAGGAACACCGTATATGGTGCGTAAAGCATTCCTTCATCTTCTAAAAAAGGTTGGGTTGGCCTGAGCTGGATTGGGTTGGGTTGGGTTGGGTTGGGTTGGGTTGGGTTGGGTTGGGTCGGGTCGGGTTAGGTTTGGTTGGATTCAGTGGGAGAGGATAGAGGCCTACATTATGGAAATCCTGCGCACCAGAATAAGAGGGGAGTAGTTGAAGGATATACATGATCGCACACCCAAGAAGACAACAAAATGAAGATCTAAAGATCATACTGCAGGTGAGTGATACAAAATACCCTCACAGGTGGTGCCGCTCGCCAAGCAGGTAAAGCCCAATGGTAGACGGAATTTCGCGCTCTTTTTTCAAGCCTCACCAGTCGTAAGGTTTAGCCTCGTATGCCCCACTAGAGTGGGGAGCGTCCGACACACGCGCCCGCAGGAAGCCGGTGAATGGTGCGTAAAGCATTTCATCATCTTCCAAAAAGGTTGGGTTGGGTTGGGTTCAGTTGGAGAAGATAGAGGCCTACATCGCGGAAATCCTGCGTACCAGAATAAGAGGGGAGTACTAGAAGGATATACATGATTCCACACCCAAGAAGACAACAAAATGAAGATCTAAAGAACGGGTAATGCCAATGGTAGACGGAATTGCCCGTTCTTCTTTCAAGGCTCACCAGGCGTAAGGTTTAGTCGCGTATTCCCCACTAAAGTGGTGAGCGTCCGACATACGCGCCAGCAGGAAGCCGGTGTATGGTGCGTAAAGCATTCTTTCATCTTCTAAAAAAGGTTGGGTTGGGTTGGGGCGATGACCTCCGGACTTCCACAGGGTGCCGTGCTGGGTGGCACACTATGGATTGCCTATTATGTGAGCGTGCTGGCCCTGGTGCACGTTGTTGAGGCCAAAACCGAGACAGACCTTACGTGCAAGTAAACGGTATTGCCCGTTTTTTCTCAAGGCTCACCAGGCGTAAGGTTTAGTCGCGTATGCCCCATTAGAGTGGGGAGACTCCGACACACGCGCCTGTAGGACGCCGGTGTATGGTGCGTAAAGCATTCCATCGTCTTCTAAAAAAGGTTGGGTTGGGTTGGGTTCGGTGGAAGAAGATAGAGGCCTACAGCACGGAAATCCTGCGCACCAGAATAAGAGAGGAGTAGTAGTAGGATATACATGATCGCACACCCGAGAAGACAACAAAATGAAGATCTAAAGAACATACTGCAGGCGAGTGATATAAAATACCCTCACAGGTGGTGGTAAACGAAATTGCCCATTCTTTTTTCAAGGCTCACCAGGCGTAAGGTTGCGTAAGCCCCACTAGAGTGGGGAGAGTCCGACACACGCGCCTGCGGGAAGCCGGTGTATGATGCGTTAAGCATTCCTTCATCTTACAAAAAAAGGTTGGGTTGGGTTGCGTTGGGTTGGGTTCTGTGGGAGAAGATAGAGGCCTACATCACGGAAATCCTGCGCACCAGAATAAGCGGGGAGTAGTAGAAGTATATACATGATCGCACACCTAAGAAGACAACAAAATGAAGATCTAAAGAACATACTGCAGGCGAGTGATATAAAACTCCCTCACAGATGGTGCCGCTCGCCAAGCAGGTGAAGCCAATAGTAGACGGAATTGCCCGTTCTTTATTCAAGGCTCACCAGGCGTAAGGTTTAGTCGCGTATGCCCCACTAGAGTGAGAAGCGTCCGACACACGCGCCTGCAGGAACACGGTGAATGATGCGTAAAGCATTCCTTCATCTTCTAAAAAAGGTTGGGTTGAGTTGAGTTGGGTTGGGTTGGGTTGGGTTGGGTTGGGTTGGGTTGGGTTGGGTTGGGTTGGGTTGGGTTGGGTCGGGTCTGGTCGGGTTGGGTGGGGTCCGGTTGGGTTGGGTTGGGTTCAGTGGGGGAGAATAGAGGCCTACATCATGGAAATCCTGCGCACCAGAATAAGAGGGGAGTAGTTGAAGAATATACATGATCGCACACCCAAGAAGACAACAAAATGAAGATCTAAAGAACATACTGCAGGCGAGTGATACAAAATACCCTCACAGGTGGTGCCGCTCGCCAAGCAGGTAAAGCCAATGGTAGACGGAATTGCCCGTTCTTTTTTCAAGGCTCACCAGGCGTAAGGTGTAGACGGGTATGCCCCACTAGGGTGGGGAGCGTCCGACACACGCGCCTGCAGGAAGCCGGTGTATGGTGCGTAAAGCATTCCATCGTCTTCTAAAAAAGGTTGGGTTGGGTTGGGTTCAGTGGAAGAATATAGAGGCCTACATCACGGTCGCGTATAGTCGCGTATGCCCCACTAGAGTGGGTCGGGTCGAGTCGGGTCGGGTCGGGTCGGCTGGCCTTGGTGCAGGAGGATGGCGTATACGGCGTAGGTTACGCGGACGACGAAAATCTAGAGAACATACTGCAGGCGAGTGATTTTTTAAGGCTCACCAGGCGTAAGGTTTAGTCGCGTATGCCACACTAGAGTGGGGAGCGTCCGACATACGCGCCTGCAGGAAGCCGGTGTATGGTGCCTAAGGTATTCCTTCATTTTTTAAAAAAGCTTGGGTTGGGTTGGGATGGGATGGGATGGGATGGGATGGGATGGGATGGGATGGGATGGGATGGGATGGGATGGGATGGGATGGGATGGGATGGGATGGGATGGGATGGGATGGGATGGGATGGGATGGGATGGGATGGGATGGGATGGGATGGGATGGGATGGGATGGGATGGGATGGGATGGGATGGGATGGGATGGGATGGGATGGGATGGGATGGGATGGGATGGGATGGGATGGGATGGGATGGGATGGGATGGGATGGGATGGGATGGGATGGGATGGGATGGGATGGGATGGGATGGGATGGGATGGGATGGGATGGGATGGGATGGGATGGGATGGGATGGGATGGGATGGGATGGGATGGGATGGGATGGGATGGGATGGGATGGGATGGGATGGGATGGGATGGGATGGGATGGGATGGGATGGGATGGGATGGGATGGGATGGGATGGGATGGGATGGGATGGGATGGGATGGGATGGGATGGGATGGGATGGGATGGGATGGGATGGGATGGGATGGGATGGGATGGGATGGGATGGGATGGGATGGGATGGGATGGGATGGGATGGGATGGGATGGGATGGGATGGGATGGGATGGGATGGGATGGGATGGGATGGGATGGGATGGGATGGGATGGGATGGGATGGGATGGGATGGGATGGGATGGGATGGGATGGGATGGGATGGGATGGGATGGGATGGGATGGGATGGGATGGGATGGGATGGGATGGGATGGGATGGGATGGGATGGGATGGGATGGGATGGGATGGGATGGGATGGGATGGGATGGGATGGGATGGGATGGGATGGGATGGGATGGGATGGGATGGGATGGGATGGGATGGGATGGGATGGGATGGGATGGGATGGGATGGGATGGGATGGGATGGGATGGGATGGGATGGGATGGGATGGGATGGGATGGGATGGGATGGGATGGGATGGGATGGGATGGGATGGGATGGGATGGGATGGGATGGGATGGGATGGGATGGGATGGGATGGGATGGGATGGGATGGGATGGGATGGGATGGGATGGGATGGGATGGGATGGGATGGGATGGGATGGGATGGGATGGGATGGGATGGGATGGGATGGGATGGGATGGGATGGGATGGGATGGGATGGGATGGGATGGGATGGGATGGGATGGGATGGGATGGGATGGGATGGGATGGGATGGGATGGGATGGGATGGGATGGGATGGGATGGGATGGGATGGGATGGGATGGGATGGGATGGGATGGGATGGGATGGGATGGGATGGGATGGGATGGGATGGGATGGGATGGGATGGGATGGGATGGGATGGGATGGGATGGGATGGGATGGGATGGGATGGGATGGGATGGGATGGGATGGGATGGGATGGGATGGGATGGGATGGGATGGGATGGGATGGGATGGGATGGGATGGGATGGGATGGGATGGGATGGGATGGGATGGGATGGGATGGGATGGGATGGGATGGGATGGGATGGGATGGGATGGGATGGGATGGGATGGGATGGGATGGGATGGGATGGGATGGGATGGGATGGGATGGGATGGGATGGGATGGGATGGGATGGGATGGGATGGGATGGGATGGGATGGGATGGGATGGGATGGGATGGGATGGGATGGGATGGGATGGGATGGGATGGGATGGGATGGGATGGGATGGGATGGGATGGGATGGGATGGGATGGGATGGGATGGGATGGGATGGGATGGGATGGGATGGGATGGGATGGGATGGGATGGGATGGGATGGGATGGGATGGGATGGGATGGGATGGGATGGGATGGGATGGGATGGGATGGGATGGGATGGGATGGGATGGGATGGGATGGGATGGGATGGGATGGGATGGGATGGGATGGGATGGGATGGGATGGGATGGGATGGGATGGGATGGGATGGGATGGGATGGGATGGGATGGGATGGGATGGGATGGGATGGGATGGGATGGGATGGGATGGGATGGGATGGGATGGGATGGGATGGGATGGGATGGGATGGGATGGGATGGGATGGGATGGGATGGGATGGGATGGGATGGGATGGGATGGGATGGGATGGGATGGGATGGGATGGGATGGGATGGGATGGGATGGGATGGGATGGGATGGGATGGGATGGGATGGGATGGGATGGGATGGGATGGGATGGGATGGGATGGGATGGGATGGGATGGGATGGGATGGGATGGGATGGGATGGGATGGGATGGGATGGGATGGGATGGGATGGGATGGGATGGGATGGGATGGGATGGGATGGGATGGGATGGGATGGGATGGGATGGGATGGGATGGGATGGGATGGGATGGGATGGGATGGGATGGGATGGGATGGGATGGGATGGGATGGGATGGGATGGGATGGGATGGGATGGGATGGGATGGGATGGGATGGGATGGGATGGGATGGATGGGATGGGATGGGATGGGATGGGATGGGATGGGATGGGATGGGATGGGATGGGATGGGATGGGATGGGATGGGATGGGATGGGATGGGATGGGATGGGATGGGATGGGATGGGATGGGATGGGATGGGATGGGATGGGATGGGATGGATGGGATGGGATGGGATGGGATGGGATGGGATGGGATGGGATGGGATGGATGGGATGGGATGGGATGGGATGGGATGGGATGGGATGGGATGGGATGGGATGGGATGGGATGGGATGGGATGGGATGGGATGGGATGGGATGGGATGGGATGGGATGGGATGGGATGGATGGGATGGGATGGGATGGATGGGATGGGATGGGATGGATGGGATGGGATGGGATGGGATGGGATGGATGGGATGGGATGGGATGGGATGGGATGGGATGGGATGGGATGGGATGGGGATGGGATGGGATGGGATGGGATGGGATGGGATGGGATGGGATGGGATGGGATGGGATGGTGGGATGGGATGGGATGGGATGGGATGGGATGGGATGGGATGGGATGGGATGGGATGGGATGGGATGGGATGGGATGGGATGGGATGGGATGGGATGGGATGGGATGGGATGGGATGGGATGGGATGGGATGGGATGGGATGGGATGGGATGGGATGGGATGGGATGGGATGGGATGGGATGGGATGGATGGGATGGGATGGGATGGGATGGGATGGGATGGGATGGGATGGGATGGGATGGGATGGGATGGGATGGGATGGGATGGGATGGGATGGGATGGGATGGGATGGGATGGGATGGGATGGGATGGGATGGGATGGGATGGGATGGGATGGGATGGGATGGGATGGGATGGGATGGGATGGGATGGGATGGGATGGGATGGGATGGGATGGGATGGGATGGGATGGGATGGGATGGGATGGGATGGGATGGGATGGATGGGATGGGATGGGATGGGATGGGATGGGATGGGATGGGATGGGATGGGATGGGATGGGATGGGATGGGATGGGATGGGATGGGATGGGATGGGATGGGATGGGATGGGATGGGATGGGATGGGATGGGATGGGATGGGATGGGATGGGATGGGATGGGATGGGATGGGATGGGATGGGATGGGATGGGATGGGATGGGATGGGATGGGATGGGATGGGATGGGATGGGATGGGATGGGATGGGATGGGATGGGATGGGATGGGATGGGATGGGATGGGATGGATGGGATGGGATGGGATGGGATGGGATGGGATGGGATGGGATGGGATGGGATGGGATGGGATGGGATGGGATGGGTTGGGTGGGGTCGGGTCGGGTCGGGTCGGGTCGGGTCGGGTCGGGTCGGGTCGGGTCGGGTCGGGTCGGGTCGGCTGGCCTTGGTGCAGGAGGATGGCGTATACGGCGTAGGTTACGCGGAGGACGAAAATCTAAAGAACATACTGCAGGCGAGTGATTTTTTAAGGCTCACCAGGCGTAAGGTTTAGTCGCGTATGCCACACTAGAATGGGGAGAGTCCGACACACGCACCTGCGGGAGCCGGTGTATGGTGCGTTAAGCATTCCTTCATCCTCCAAAAAAGGTTGGGTTGGGTTGGGTTGCGTTGGGTTGGGTTGCGTTGGGTTGCGTTGGGTTCAGTGGGAGAAGATAGAGGCCTACATCACGGAAATCCTGCGCACCAGAATAAGAGGGGAGTAGTAGAAGTATATACATGATCGCACACCCAAGAAGACAACAAAATGAAGATCTAAAGAACATACTGCAGGCGAGTGATTTAAAACTCCCTCACAGATGGTGCCGCTCGCCAAGCAGGTGAAGCCAATAGTAGACGGAACTGCCCGTTCTTTTTTCAAGGCTCACCAGGCGTAAGGTTTAGCCTCGTATGCCCCACTAGAGTGGGGAGCGTCCGACACACGCGCCCGCAGGAAGCCGGTGAATGGTGCGTAAAGCATTTCTTCATCTTCTAAAAAGGTTGGGTTGGGTTGGGTTCAGTGGGAGAAGATAGAGGCCTACATCGCGGAAATCCTGCGTACCAGAATAAGAGGGGAGTACTAGAAGGATATACATGATCCCACACCCAAGAAGACAACAAAATGAAGATCTAAAGAACATGCTGCAGGCGAGTGATGTAAAATTCCCTCACAGGTGGTGCCGCTCGCCAAGCAGGTGAAGCCAATGGTAGACGGAATTGCCCGTTCTTTTTTCAAGGCTCACCAGGCGTAAGGCTTAGTCGCGTATGCCCCACTAGAGTGGGAAGCGTCCGACACACGCGCCTGCAGGAACACCGTATATGGTGCGTAAAGCATTCCTTCATCTTCTAAAAAAGGTTGGGTTGGCCTGAGCTATATTGGGTTGGGTTGGGTTGGGTTGGGTTGGGTCGGGTCGGGTCGGGTTGGGTCGGGTCGGGTTAGGTTTGGTTGGATTCAGTGGGAGAGGATAGAGGCCTACATTATGGAAATCCTGCGCACCAGAATAAGAGGGGAGTAGTTGAAGGATATACATGATCGCACACCCAAGAAGACAACAAAATGAAGATCTAAAGAACATACTGCAGGTGAGTGATACAAAATACCCTCACAGGTGGTGCCGCTCGCCAAGCAGGTAAAGCCCAATGGTAGACGGAATTTCGCGCTCTTTTTTCAAGGCTCACCAGTCGTAAGGTTTAGCCTCGTATGCCCCACTAGAGTGGGGAGCGTCCGACACACGCGCCCGCAGGAAGCCGGTGAATGGTGCGTAAAGCATTTCATCATCTTCCAAAAAGGTTGGGTTGGGTTGGGTTCAGTTGGAGAAGATAGAGGCCTACATCGCGGAAATCCTGCGTACCAGAATAAGAGGGGAGTACTAGAAGGATATACATGATTCCACACCCAAGAAGACAACAAAATGAAGATCTAAAGAACATGCTGCAGGCGAGTGATATAAAATTCCCTCACAGGTGGTGCCGCTCGCCAAGCAGGTGAAGCCAATGGCAGACGGAGTTGCTCGTTCTTTTTTCCAGGCTCACCAGGCGTAAGGTTTAGTCGCGTATGCCCCACTAGAGTGGGAAGCGTCCAACACACGCGCCTGCAGTAACACCGTATATGGTGCGTAAAGCATTCCTTCATCTTCTAAAAAAGGTTGGGTTGGGTTGGGTTGGGTTGGGTTGGACAGGGTTGGGTTGGGTTTGAGCGATGACCTGCGGACTTCCACAGGGTGCCGTGCTGGGTGGCATACTATGAATCGCCTATTATGTGAGCGTGCTGGTCCTGGTGCACGAGGATGGCGCATACGGCGTAGGTTACACGGACGACCTGACGCTGGTGATTGAGGTTTGGGTTTGGGTTGGGTTGGGTTGGGTTGGGTTGGGTTGGGTTGGGTTGGGTTGGGTTGGATTGGGTTGGGTTGGGTTTGAGCGATGACCTGCGGGCTTCCACAGGGTGCCGTGCTGGGTGGCATACTATGAATCGCCTATTATATGAGCGTGCTGGCCCTGGTGCAATAGGATGGCGTATACGGCGTAGATTACGCGGACGACGAAAATCTAAAGAACATACTGCAGGCGAGTGATACAAAATACCCTCACAGGTGGCGGTAAACGAAACTGCCTGTTTTTTTTTAAGGCTCACCAGGCGTAAGGTTTAGTCGCGTATGCCCCACTAGAGTGGGGAGAGTCCGACACACGCGCCTGCGGGAAGCCGGTGTACGGTGCGTTAAGCAGTCCTTAAGATAGACGCCTACATCACGGAAATCCTGCGCACCAGAATAAGAGAGGAGTAGTAGAGGGATATACATGATCGCACATCCGAGAAGACAACAAAATGAAGATCTAAAGAAAATACTGCGGGCGAGAGATATAAAATATCCTCACAGGTGGTGCCGCTCGCCAAGCAGGTAAAGCCAATGGTAGACGGAATTTCCCGCCCTTTTTTCAAGGCTCACCAGGCGTAAGGTTTAGCCTCGTATGCCCCACTAGAGTGGGGAGCGTCCGACACACGCGCCCGCAGGAAGCCGGTGAATGGTGCGTAAAGCATTTCTTCATCTTCTAAAAGGGTTGGGTTGGGTTGGGTTCAGTGGGAGAAGATAGAGGCCTACATCGCGGAAATCCTGCGTACCAGAATAAGAGGGGAGTACTAGAAGGATATACATGATCCCACACCCAAGAAGACAACAAAATGAAGATCTAAAGAACATGCTGCAGGCGAGTGATGTAAAATTCCCTCACAGGTGGTGCCGCTCGCCAAGCAGGTGAAGCCAATGGTAGACGGAATTGCCCGTTCTTTTTTCAAGGCTCACCAGGCGTAAGGCTTAGTCGCGTATGCCCCACTAGAGTGGGAAGCGTCCGACACACGCGCCTGCAGGAACACCGTATATGGTGCGTAAAGCATTCCTTCATCTTCTAAAAAAGGTTGGGTTGGCCTGAGCTGGATTGGGTTGGGTTGGGTTGGGTTGGGTTGGGTTGGGTTGGGTTGGGTTGGGTTGGGTTGGGTTGGGTTGGGTTGGGTTGGGTCGGGTCGGGTTAGGTTTGGTTGGATTCAGTGGGAGAGGATAGAGGCCTACATTATGGAAATCCTGCGCACCAGAATAAGAGGGGAGTAGTTGAAGGATATACATGATCGCACACCCAAGAAGACAACAAAATGAAGATCTAAAGATCATACTGCAGGTGAGTGATACAAAATACCCTCACAGGTGGTGCCGCTCGCCAAGCAGGTAAAGCCCAATGGTAGACGGAATTTCGCGCTCTTTTTTCAAGCCTCACCAGTCGTAAGGTTTAGCCTCGTATGCCCCACTAGAGTGGGGAGCGTCCGACACACGCGCCCGCAGGAAGCCGGTGAATGGTGCGTAAAGCATTTCATCATCTTCCAAAAAGGTTGGGTTGGGTTGGGTTCAGTTGGAGAAGATAGAGGCCTACATCGCGGAAATCCTGCGTACCAGAATAAGAGGGGAGTACTAGAAGGATATACATGATTCCACACCCAAGAAGACAACAAAATGAAGATCTAAAGAACGGGTAATGCCAATGGTAGACGGAATTGCCCGTTCTTCTTTCAAGGCTCACCAGGCGTAAGGTTTAGTCGCGTATTCCCCACTAAAGTGGTGAGCGTCCGACATACGCGCCAGCAGGAAGCCGGTGTATGGTGCGTAAAGCATTCTTTCATCTTCTAAAAAAGGTTGGGTTGGGTTGGGGCGATGACCTCCGGACTTCCACAGGGTGCCGTGCTGGGTGGCACACTATGGATTGCCTATTATGTGAGCGTGCTGGCCCTGGTGCACGTTGTTGAGGCCAAAACCGAGACAGACCTTACGTGCAAGTAAACGGTATTGCCCGTTTTTTCTCAAGGCTCACCAGGCGTAAGGTTTAGTCGCGTATGCCCCATTAGAGTGGGGAGACTCCGACACACGCGCCTGTAGGACGCCGGTGTATGGTGCGTAAAGCATTCCATCGTCTTCTAAAAAAGGTTGGGTTGGGTTGGGTTCGGTGGAAGAAGATAGAGGCCTACAGCACGGAAATCCTGCGCACCAGAATAAGAGAGGAGTAGTAGTAGGATATACATGATCGCACACCCGAGAAGACAACAAAATGAAGATCTAAAGAACATACTGCAGGCGAGTGATATAAAATACCCTCACAGGTGGTGGTAAACGAAATTGCCCATTCTTTTTTCAAGGCTCACCAGGCGTAAGGTTGCGTAAGCCCCACTAGAGTGGGGAGAGTCCGACACACGCGCCTGCGGGAAGCCGGTGTATGATGCGTTAAGCATTCCTTCATCTTACAAAAAAAGGTTGGGTTGGGTTGCGTTGGGTTGGGTTCTGTGGGAGAAGATAGAGGCCTACATCACGGAAATCCTGCGCACCAGAATAAGCGGGGAGTAGTAGAAGTATATACATGATCGCACACCTAAGAAGACAACAAAATGAAGATCTAAAGAACATACTGCAGGCGAGTGATATAAAACTCCCTCACAGATGGTGCCGCTCGCCAAGCAGGTGAAGCCAATAGTAGACGGAATTGCCCGTTCTTTATTCAAGGCTCACCAGGCGTAAGGTTTAGTCGCGTATGCCCCACTAGAGTGAGAAGCGTCCGACACACGCGCCTGCAGGAACACGGTGAATGATGCGTAAAGCATTCCTTCATCTTCTAAAAAAGGTTGGGTTGAGTTGAGTTGGGTTGGGTTGGGTTGGGTTGGGTTGGGTTGGGTTGGGTTGGGTTGGGTCGGGTCTGGTCGGGTTGGGTGGGGTCCGGTTGGGTTGGGTTGGGTTCAGTGGGGGAGAATAGAGGCCTACATCATGGAAATCCTGCGCACCAGAATAAGAGGGGAGTAGTTGAAGAATATACATGATCGCACACCCAAGAAGACAACAAAATGAAGATCTAAAGAACATACTGCAGGCGAGTGATACAAAATACCCTCACAGGTGGTGCCGCTCGCCAAGCAGGTAAAGCCAATGGTAGACGGAATTGCCCGTTCTTTTTTCAAGGCTCACCAGGCGTAAGGTGTAGACGGGTATGCCCCACTAGGGTGGGGAGCGTCCGACACACGCGCCTGCAGGAAGCCGGTGTATGGTGCGTAAAGCATTCCATCGTCTTCTAAAAAAGGTTGGGTTGGGTTGGGTTCAGTGGAAGAATATAGAGGCCTACATCACGGTCGCGTATAGTCGCGTATGCCCCACTAGAGTGGGTCGGGTCGAGTCGGGTCGGGTCGGGTCGGCTGGCCTTGGTGCAGGAGGATGGCGTATACGGCGTAGGTTACGCGGACGACGAAAATCTAGAGAACATACTGCAGGCGAGTGATTTTTTAAGGCTCACCAGGCGTAAGGTTTAGTCGCGTATGCCACACTAGAGTGGGGAGCGTCCGACATACGCGCCTGCAGGAAGCCGGTGTATGGTGCCTAAGGTATTCCTTCATTTTTTAAAAAAGCTTGGGTTGGGTTGGGATGGGATGGGATGGGATGGGATGGGATGGGATGGGATGGGATGGGATGGGATGGGATGGGATGGGATGGGATGGGATGGGATGGGATGGGATGGGATGGGATGGGATGGGATGGGATGGGATGGGATGGGATGGGATGGGATGGGATGGGATGGGATGGGATGGGATGGGATGGGATGGGATGGGATGGGATGGGATGGGATGGGATGGGATGGGATGGGATGGGATGGGATGGGATGGGATGGGATGGGATGGGATGGGATGGGATGGGATGGGATGGGATGGGATGGGATGGGATGGGATGGGATGGGATGGGATGGGATGGGATGGGATGGGATGGGATGGGATGGGATGGGATGGGATGGGATGGGATGGGATGGGATGGGATGGGATGGGATGGGATGGGATGGGATGGGATGGGATGGGATGGGATGGGATGGGATGGGATGGGATGGGATGGGATGGGATGGGATGGGATGGGATGGGATGGGATGGGATGGGATGGGATGGGATGGGATGGGATGGGATGGGATGGGATGGGATGGGATGGGATGGGATGGGATGGGATGGGATGGGATGGGATGGGATGGGATGGGATGGGATGGGATGGGATGGGATGGGATGGGATGGGATGGGATGGGATGGGATGGGATGGGATGGGATGGGATGGGATGGGATGGGATGGGATGGGATGGGATGGGATGGGATGGGATGGGATGGGATGGGATGGGATGGGATGGGATGGGATGGGATGGGATGGGATGGGATGGGATGGGATGGGATGGGATGGGATGGGATGGGATGGGATGGGATGGGATGGGATGGGATGGGATGGGATGGGATGGGATGGGATGGGATGGGATGGGATGGGATGGGATGGGATGGGATGGGATGGGATGGGATGGGATGGGATGGGATGGGATGGGATGGGATGGGATGGGATGGGATGGGATGGGATGGGATGGGATGGGATGGGATGGGATGGGATGGGATGGGATGGGATGGGATGGGATGGGATGGGATGGGATGGGATGGGATGGGATGGGATGGGATGGGATGGGATGGGATGGGATGGGATGGGATGGGATGGGATGGGATGGGATGGGATGGGATGGGATGGGATGGGATGGGATGGGATGGGATGGGATGGGATGGGATGGGATGGGATGGGATGGGATGGGATGGGATGGGATGGGATGGGATGGGATGGGATGGGATGGGATGGGATGGGATGGGATGGGATGGGATGGGATGGGATGGGATGGGATGGGATGGGATGGGATGGGATGGGATGGGATGGGATGGGATGGGATGGGATGGGATGGGATGGGATGGGATGGGATGGGATGGGATGGGATGGGATGGGATGGGATGGGATGGGATGGGATGGGATGGGATGGGATGGGATGGGATGGGATGGGATGGGATGGGATGGGATGGGATGGGATGGGATGGGATGGGATGGGATGGGATGGGATGGGATGGGATGGGATGGGATGGGATGGGATGGGATGGGATGGGATGGGATGGGATGGGATGGGATGGGATGGGATGGGATGGGATGGGATGGGATGGGATGGGATGGGATGGGATGGGATGGGATGGGATGGGATGGGATGGGATGGGATGGGATGGGATGGGATGGGATGGGATGGGATGGGATGGGATGGGATGGGATGGGATGGGATGGGATGGGATGGGATGGGATGGGATGGGATGGGATGGGATGGGATGGGATGGGATGGGATGGGATGGGATGGGATGGGATGGGATGGGATGGGATGGGATGGGATGGGATGGGATGGGATGGGATGGGATGGGATGGGATGGGATGGGATGGGATGGGATGGGATGGGATGGGATGGGATGGGATGGGATGGGATGGGATGGGATGGGATGGGATGGGATGGGATGGGATGGGATGGGATGGGATGGGATGGGATGGGATGGGATGGGATGGGATGGATGGGATGGGATGGGATGGGATGGGATGGGATGGGATGGGATGGGATGGGATGGGATGGGATGGGATGGATGGGATGGGATGGGATGGGATGGGATGGGATGGGATGGGATGGGATGGGATGGGATGGGATGGGATGGGATGGGATGGGATGGGATGGGATGGGATGGGATGGGATGGGATGGGATGGGATGGGATGGGATGGGATGGGATGGGATGGGATGGGATGGGATGGTTGGGATGGGATGGGGATGGGATGGATGGGATGGGATGGGATGGGATGGGATGGGATGGGATGGGATGGGATGGGATGGGTGGATGGGATGGATGGGATGGGATGGGATGGGATGGGATGGGATGGGATGGATGGGATGGGGTGGGATGGGATGGGATGGGTTGGTGGGATGGGTGGGATGGGTGGGATGGGATGGGATGGGTTGGGATGGGATGGGATGGGATGGGATGGGGGATGGGATGGGATGGTTGGGATGGGATGGGATGGGATGGGATGGGATGGGATGGGATGGGATGGGATGGGATGGGGATGGGATGGGATGGGATGGGATGGTGGGTGGG